>APFE031004377.1:0-44755 GCA_000404065.3 Pinus taeda | reverse complement strand
ACACTTTCATCAAAAATAGAAGTCCATCTATTTTTCCAACTTGATCAATCATCCATAAATAGCAACCTGCAATCCATACACATGATCCATATGTCTAAAAATAGACATAGTCTAAAAATAGACTTGCGCCAAAAATAGCCTGCGGGCCCACTTAGTGAAGGCGACTCTTTTCACTAAGCTCCATCATCTTGTTGCAATCTCAACAAGCATTTCTTGTTTCACACTTTTCAACAGAGAACACATAGATGAAATCAGGAAGAGAGGTTTCCATATATAGTGAGTATTAGTTCCTTATTGAGTGTGGGTTGGAGCCTACATACAGGAAGTTGGTGCTTCCATCTCTAGTGTGTGTCTGAAGAAATCTTGAGGGTTGGTGCCTCCTACAAGTTGATCTAGAATAAATCCAAGAACCTGTAAGTTGGTTCTTGCAAAAAATCCATGAAGTTGGTGCTTTAGATGGTGCTTCTAGTAAGATGATCAGGTGTCTACAAAAGGAGGAAGTTGGTACTTCCTAATAGTGGGTGATAGCAAACATTCAAAGGGAGTTGGTGCTTCATGTCAGTTTTGTCTCACAAATAAATTGATGTAATAGAGTAGGTGCTCATATTTACATTAATAACAAAATAAGATTTCATGGTTTTTCTCCTAGAAGGGTTTCCACGTTAAACCTATGTGTCATGTGTTTTCTCCTCATGATGTGTGTGCTTGTTTTGATTCATGTGGTTGTTGTTAGGATATGTTAATGGTTTCTCTCATATAATGGATGCCAAATTTGAATGAGAAAAGATAATAAAACTTTAAATTAGCTTTAATACTAATTCATCCCCCCTTCTCAGTCTTAACATTGTTTCCAACAATTAGTATTAGAGCATGGTTCCTTCAGGAACAACTTAACCACTCGAAGGTAGATCAAAAGGAAATAATGGCTAATAAAACTTATCTTACAACAGAAGGGGTTCCATTTTTAAATGGATCAAACTATGAGACCTGGAGGATTAGAATGGAAGCCTATTTGATGGTAATAAATGACTACATTTGGTTTTCTTTGATGTATGGATAGATGAATGAGTTCAACATAGAAGCCTAGGAGATTATCATGAAAGGGCTAGCAAAGTCAAATGCTGATAGAGTAGGGCATTATGAGACAACAAAGGAATTGTTGGATAGATGGCAATGTCTACATGGAGGAGAGAGTTATGCAACAATAGAGGAGATTGATGAACCTTATTTCTCAAGTAGTGAACCAGAACCTGCAAATGCCAGTAATGGAGATAAACATAACAAGAAAAGGAAGAAGTCAAATATGGCATCCTGGAAAAGATATATTGAGAAGATTGAAGATCTTCCTCTTAATGAACAAGTTGTTGCACATCGCTCTTGAAAGGATCATGAAGAATTAGATGAAATGACATGCTGCTAAGGAGGTATGTTATTTCTCTGTGATAAATGTGAAAAGATAGGCCATTTATCTTTTTAATGTTCATTTGAAGGTTATGAAGATAGAAATACATCTAGAAGTGATGCATATAGATATAATTTATTAGTAATAGAAAATGAGGGATCTTATAAATAAGAAGAGAGTATATATTGTGAAGAGAATATGAGCATCCTTGGTAGTGATGAATATGGAATACTCCTTCGACCTGTGGAAGATTCCATGAACACAACGAGAAACTTACATCTCTATGATAGTTTAGCTAGCACCTCTGATAGTGAGGAAAAGGATCTCGATGAAAGGATATACCTCAAAAATAAGTTAATATCCACTCTAAAAGAGAGCAAGGAGATATTAGAAGAAAATCTCAGGCAAAAGGAGCATTGACACGAGTATGATATTGAGAATGAGAATTTGAGAAAAACAATAGTTGATCTTAATTCTCAATAAGAAGAGGCTAACATACTGAATGGGATGTTGACTAGTCAGCAAAATGATAGATAAGCCCTTTGTAAGAGACTACAAGTCAAATTTCTCTCACTAAGACATGACCTAGGAAGGATAAGAAAAGAGATATCTCAATATCAAAAGTTTAAGGAGAGCAGAAAATCGTTGAATGAGATGTTGGTCAGAGATCCTCTCTCATCAAGGTTGGTTTGGGTTTCAAATAAAACCAAGATCGACGAAGGAAAGGTTTGAAATATTGACCACCCATGTAAGGGAAGTTGAAAATTCCAACAACAACAAAGGAATAGAAGTTTTGGAAAAAAGTAGCACAAAGGAAAGAAACAATAACAAGAGAAGAAGAGCTAGCAAAAAAATGATAAGCAACAACAACAAAGGAAGAAGCAGTAGCATGGTGCCGAGAAAAAATATCAAAGAAGAGAAAATAATAGCCAAAGGAGGCAACATCAACAATAATTTCTCGAAGTAGAAATTCAAACAACCATGGAAGGTACATGAAGAACTAACAAAAGTCATTTCCTGCTCAAGTACAAATCCTTCAAAGAAAAGATATCTTTTGTTATAAAAATCCTTTTCATGGTTAAATTTTTTTCTTGAAAACATTATGGACATAAGGCCATAGGCTGTAGATGGCATGCAAGAAAATGAGATGTTTAGGTAGTAGCAACCCAAGAATGTGAAAAGTGGCCAGGAGAAGGCATGTTGGTAGTAGTAGAGGCCTTGATAAGAATGCTGGTAGATATGGAAATTCCTTTGCCCAATTCCTAAGCCATATTGAATGCTACATATGTGGCAACTTTTGGCATAAGGCAACATGCTGCAAAAATATGAGGACATATACCACTTCTTAGAAGATGCATCAAAATCTAGTAGCTCAACCATTGTAGAGAATAGATGAAGTTGATTTTGTGTTCACTGCTCAGTGTGAAGACAACATTCTAAGAGGAGAAAAAAAAAAATAGACAACTTAATTAGTTCATCTCTGCAAGAAAAGTGAAGTGGAAGCAAGAGAACTTGGGTGAAGAAAGAGGAATGAAATGAGTGTCCTCTAGCCATGCGTTGCTATGAAAAATCCCAAACTGAAACAAAGAAGGAGAGATTGGAAAGTAATGCCCCTATTAGGACTCGACCATTGAAGGCTTGGAAGAAGAAACAGGACCATCTACTCTATGGGAGTATATGCTTTGTTTCTCTTCATTGAATGAAGATACTAACTTCAAAGTGAGGACAAATGAGTAAGATGCAGGAAGTTGAAAGAATAGATAAAAAGGTGCATCTAAATGCTTAGAGGTATGATTGATTCCCTTACTAATTACACTAATAAATTGGTTTATTTAAATTGTATTACCATAGTAAGAGAAAAGGGAGAGAAAGCAACATGGATGCAATGGGAGTTCCAAACATTTTAGGTTGTGAGAAGAAAATGAGTTGTAGCATAAGTGCAGAATGAAAAGAGGCCCATAGTTAGGATAAGTCTATAGGATCAGTCCCCATGTAGAAGCAAGGAAGAAGATGCGAAGAGATTAGAAAAGATAGAGTGAATTGTCTCAGGGTGAGCTTCTTTATTAGTTGTAGCAAGCAATGATCATTTTCAACCTCAGGAAGAAATTTATTGAGTAAATGAAATGTTTGCATCTTCGGTTAAATACCCTTATTTCATTTAAGTTGTGAATTTAATTTTATGTAGCAATATTGTGTTCATGAAACAAAATTGCTACAAGTTTTGAATGTCCCTTAGGATTCAATTGGTATCGTTATGTTAGTTTGTGGTCTAGGTTCATATGGAGTGATTGTTTTGTGTAAATGGATAACTTTTTTTGAGAAGAATCTATGAGAGTTTTCTTGTACATTTTCCAATTTGTATTAATGTTTCGGGGCAATTGGTGTTATTTAAACAATAATCCCTATTTAGAGAGGTTTGATCTCAGGGGGAGAAGCATTAACTATTAAGGTGGTCAAGTGAAGTGAGAAGACTTTTAGTAGTAGGAACAATGGTGGAGAGCAAATCAAAATACATCACTTATGGTTGGTATTTGTAGCAACAACAATACCATGTGTAGTTTAATTGGTATTAGTTTATTTTTAATTGATAGAGAGGACACATTTGTAGAAACAAGAATAAACTAGAATCCATAAGGTGGCAAGAACTGGATGAGAATTTAAAGAAGAGACAATATATGTTCAAGGGATCATATCATATATGTCTAGTTCCTAGAGCATCATAAGCTACAAGAAAGGTGCAAGGATTTATTTTTTATTATATCTATCTATCTATCTGTCTATCTATCTATCTATATATATATATATTGTTTTTTTTGGTTTTTTTTTCTTGGTGTTTAGTCTTGCAGATGCCCTTTCTTATGGTGTTTGTAACTGAGCTTGGATGATAGATTTAAAGTACCTCATCAAAGATACATTAAACCCTGGAAGAATAAGTATGCAAATAAAAGTGCACATTAGTAGATAGACCCTATGTCATTGACAGTTAGTGACTGTAAGAAGGACAAGAAGAAGTTTGTATCCGTTTTCCATTGATTTCGAAGGGGGAGAGAAGCTCATTGGAGAGTAAACCATTGGTGGCTCATGCAAGAAGAAGTGTGGAAGGAGCATGAGGATTGGACATCAATGTGGAGAAGTGAAGAGGTGTTTCCATCAATGCCAAGGGGGGATATTTTTGGACAATTGGCATTGACTAGATGGTTGGTGGTAGAAAGTGTTTTGTCATTGATGTCGACATCCATGGGGGAGATGTGTTGGACAGTTGGTATTGTTTGAAGGTTAGCAAGTGTGTTGGGATTGATGTTAGCCAGATGAGCATTGGTGTGCATGGTGTGTTGATCTTAGGGGGAGTACCGTTGTTTTTGCAGTCTCTTATAGAGAATCATCATACTATCAAGCTTATGAAAGAAGCCATAATATTGTGACTATGATGGTTGGGAGTTCCATATTTTGGAGGAATTTATGCATCAGAAGTTTAGCTCAGATTCTGTTGGTTATGGCATAGTTGGATAGTGCTTGGAAAAATATTTCCAATGGTATGTGGAAGTTTGAAAATGGTCCCCCCGTTAAAATGTTATTGACACTCAAATTAAGTCATAGTTGTAGTGCCTGGATGCCTAGAAGCTTGGAAACTCGGAAGAAAATTGACAGTTAGCAAAGGTTGCCTAGAAGCTTGAAGGTTTATTAAATAAATGGTTTGGAATAGCCCTGAGCTAGGGTAGTATGAGCAAAGCCTAGAAGCCCCAAAGCCCAAAATCTAGTTGAAAGCAAGAAGAGGATGCCCGAAAGCCTGAAAACCCAAAAGCTTGGAAGCCCGAAACTTTATTAAATAAGTCTTACAGGATTGCATGGAGTCGGGATAGCAAGGAAAACCAATTAACGAACAGTAAATTGATGGAACTCATTACAGAGATTTCTGGAAAGTGGAAAGAACGAAAGCTATTATAATTAAGATTCAAGAATTCTAGTGGGTTCAACAGGAAAAGGTTATAGTTATTAGAGGCTGATAGGTGGAAAGTGGGCCAGCCCGAAGGTATACATTACAGGAGGCATGACGTTGAGTGTTGTGGTGGAGACTATGAGCCATGCTAAGAAGCCTGAAAGCCCGTAAGTTTTTAAGGAACATTATTAAAAAGGCTAGGGCATCTGGGCTCCAACTCGGTAGAGTCATATATACATGAATGGGGCCAAATGATGGTTTAAGAGATGGTTTTGCATGTTTTGGTGACCAAGGGCTTTTGGGTCAAAAACAAAAGAAACTAGCACTAGAGGAATAAGGCCACATGATAAAGGTTTTGACCAAGACTTGGTTTCTGTGTGATAGGTGACCATAGACATTCGGGCTAATAATAAACAAAAATGAATTGTGGCCATATGTTTAAAGGCATGAAATGAGTTGGAAATGCATTTTCAGTGGTGCACACTAGTGGGCCTGTGCCCAGAAGCCAAGAAGCCCATAACTCTTACTAAATGTTGTTTGAGGAAAATTTATGGGCACTAGGGCATCCAGGCTCCTCATCAATAACCACATATGTTTAATGGAATGGAATGAGTCAACAATTTTTTAACATTTTAACTCCTATGATATGTGATTCATGGATATGTCAACATATCTTTGGCCTATGTTTCATATTTGGCACTGTGCCATAGTCATGGATGAGTCGATGGCTTCTGTGCGCAAAATTCAAAGGACATATTGGTTGGAAACTAGATTTGCAAACTGGTGGCATTGGTGACTATAAAGAAATGATGAGTCAAGGCAGCAAGGACCAAAACATGTAGGAGTAAACCAATGGAGCCTGTCTTGAAACAAAGTTAGCCATCCTTGATCTTTCTTACATGATAATGAAGAATTAAATGGAAAATATGGCTAGGTGTAGAGGCTCTAATCACAACTCAAAAATCAATGTCTGCAGTACATTTTTAGCTATGTGAGCTATTAATAGGCATGGAGAGCCTTTTTGTAGCCTGTAATTTGAATGAGAATTAATTTTGAGTCTGAAGAATCACGCATGCTTTCATTATGTGATTTAATGTAGTTGGTTTTAATGAACAGAGCCTATTCCCAATGTCTAATGTGGTCGTAGATGCTAGTCAAATTGATTCAATAACAATAAGGAAAACTGTATAGAAGTAATCATTTGGTCAGCAGGAATGACAATAGGGACAACATCGTTACCTGTGCAGTAGAGGAACAAAATCAAGGATTGCAGTTCTACAATTTGGGGGGATGAAAATTGTTGGGTGAGCTAAGTGGAGAGCTCTAAGTTTGTGTGTGTTGTTGAAAAGGGTCAAGTGTGCCTGGGATGCAGAGAAAGCATGAGAGAACCTATGTAGAGAAAGGTAGAGAGTGCCTATGCTGAGAAAGGCCAAGTGTGCTTAGGCTACAGAGAAAGGTTGAAAGCGCTTATTTAGAGAAAGGTTGAGAGCACCTATTTAGAGAAAGGCTGAAAGCGCTTATGTAGAGAAAGGATGAGAGTTCATATGCAGAGAAAAGGGGCTAAGAGTGTTTGTGCTAAAGAAGAGGGTGAGAGTAGAGAGATCTGTGTGAGAGTGTATGTTGTGGCAGAGTGGGAAGAGTGCAAAGAGGGTTGTGTATTACTGAATGTTGTTTAGAAGAACAATGGGTTTTTGTAGAGGATAGAGAATTTTGCAAGGGCCAAGGGAAGAGGAGAATAAAGAGTTGAAAATAGGAACAGAGGTTTCCATATATAGTGAGTTTTCGTTTCTTATTGAGTATGGGTTTTGTTAGTGTCCTATGTTATAGTAGTCAAAGTGTTGGGAACGAGTTCCTTGGGGGTCAATTTTGGGATTAAAAACCCAAGTTTTGGGGCAGAAGGCCCAAAGTTTGTATAAAGAAATGTAAAGTCTCCACATTTTGTGGTCGTAGAGTGTGAAGATATCAAGAGTCAAAAAGGGTTTTCCGCCCTTAGTCTAGATAGGTTGTGTTGGTTTTAGAGATCCGCCCTTGGTCTGCGGACCATCGGATTGCATAAAAATGATACAAGTGGATGTTGGTGGCCACCCACCTATCCCACTTGGACCCCCACAACTATCTCTTTCAGTTTTTCAGTTTCCTTAATTGTAGCACAATTTACTATTTTTTAGCAGTTTTTCGGGTCTTGAACTTCCGAAGTCATTTTGAGGCCCTAAATGATGTTTTTTGGGAAATCTGGTAGCAACATGGGTTGATGGATGAATTTTATTCTTCACAAAGTTGTAGTCCTCGGATAGATAATTCTAACAAGCTATTGTACACATCAAACGAAGATCGTATGCCAAAGTTACGACCCTGGGAAGTTAATGTACCAATTTAATCGAAACAGGGCCCACAATTTGGCGTTTCATATCCTAGGGTTAGGTTTTTGGATGTTTAGGGTTTTCCATTGTTTCTCAACACTAAATAGGCCTTAGAGCCGGCTTGTAGCCGCCACATCTCTTCTCATAGATAAGCTACCATCGCCCTATCTAGTTTATTTCCATTTCTGTTTGTAAGCATATTTCAGTATTTTACATTAATGAAATGAAGTATTATTTCCATTGCATCTTTGCATTTATGGTTATCTCTGTAATTCATTGTGTTCCTGTTTAAATCTAGATCAATGGTATCAAAGCGATCTGCTCTTTTTCTATTTTTCTTTGCATGTCCCCAACAAGGTCGGGATATAAGGAGTTAGGGCTTGAATTGGTCGAACCTTTGCGAGACCATCCTCGCAAATTCCGATGGCCTCCCATGGTGGATGAAAAGAAAGACAAGGAGGCAGGAGATCCTATCAAAATATTGCTCAAAGAAGCCCTCGAGCGATAAAGGAACGTGATGATGGACAACTTTTCCCAGATACTTCAATGGCTACCTAGAGGTGATGCATCGGCTTCCAACAACTACTTTGGAAATGCCACACCCTTTAAGGTACAAGTTAATTTTGAAATCCCCATCTTCGAGGGTAAAATAGACATAGATGCGATAGATAAATGGTTAAATTTGCTAGAAGGGTATTTTTCTATTAATGATTTTTCCAGTCGAGAAAAGATTATTTTCGCTCTTCTCAAAGTAGCCCCCCACATCAAGCACTGGTGGGAAACCTACTGCGAGCAGAAAGATGAAAGTACCGGCTGACTATTTTCAGCCGCACCCACTTGGAATTTATTCTGAGATGCCATCAAGGAGCAGTACTACCCTGTCAAAAGCTACAAGGACAAATACATAAAGTGGACCACGTTGCGACAGGGAAGGGACCAAGATGTGCTAGATTTCACAAACATTTTTCATACTCTTCGTACATAGTTGGGTATTAAGGATTCTGAGCTACATTTGGTACTCAAATACTGCGGCTGCCTACACAGATACATCTATGATGAGATGGAGTTCCTAAACATCTCCTCACCTGGTACGACGTACCGATACACTGTCAAAATAGAGAAAAAGTTTAAATAGAAGAAGAGAGACTTTGGATCTACGAATCCAAAGCAAGGGAAAGGCTTCCCCAAATCACAGAACCAAGGACAAAGCCAAGATTGGGTGACCCAAGACAACCTATCAAAGCCACAGGAAAAGAACAACGCCACGAAGTCAAAGAAGGACATAGGAAAGTGGTGTGAGTTCCATAAGAGCCCCACTCACAACACAAGTGAGTCTCGAACCAAGCAGTCGCTAGTGGCCGAGTTGAAGGCTTCAGAATCAGATGCATGTTCCAAACCTAAGTCAGAACTTGGCAAGGGGAATGGAAAAGGGAAGTAGATCATTGACACGGATCCTAGTGCCACTATTGGCACCACCAAGATCCAAAAGAATGAACCTGAAGATCTAGAGGAGAGGGAGCGTCTTTTCCACTCACAGATGTGGGTGAAGGGTTCACCGCTGTAATTCATTTTTGACAGTGGGAGCCAAAAGAACCTCATTTTAGCAGAGGTCGTCAAGTAGTTGGGCCTACTGACTACACCACACCTACAACCGTACAGTATCGGGTGGCTTCACCAAGGACAAGATCTCTGAGTTCGCCAGCAGTGTCACCTTCCCTACAGCATCAAGCCCTTCATAGATGAGGTATTGTGTGATGTTGCACCTATGGATGTTTGTGATGTATTATTAGGCAAGCCATACTTGTGGAGGCAACATGCTGTGTATGAGTCAAGGCCTCGTGTTGTCATTTTTTCTTTGGGTGATTCATTATACAAGATATCGGATGTAGCCCCACCTACTCCCACCTCTTTGATCACTGCTAATAAAGGCAACAAGCTCATCTTCCAGACTAGGAATTGATTTCCTGTTTGGTCCGCTCACAAAGTAAGGGGAAGATCGTTGCCACATCCAAGACCCTTGTGAAGGGTTCCTCCACACAGCAGCAGCAACAGAGGGATACAGTCATGAAAGAACACAGGAGCAACCTCTCCTCACCCACCAAGGTACCACACAAGTTTCAAATGGGTGACAAAGTCTGGTTACATCTGCAGAAAGAATGCCTTACAAGAGCCCATCAGAAGCTTAGACCACTCCGACATGGTCCTTACATCATTACCAAGGCTATGAGAAACAATGCTTTGGAGCACAACATTCCCCCATTCCCCCATTTCTTGCACCGAATTTTCAATGTGGATCGCCCTCGACCATGCTTCCCACCATTACTGGACACATCAAAGGTTGCAAAACAACTCTCCAGGGACCCAGCTCAGCGGCAGCTTCCTCATCTCAAGGAGGAACTCAACGCAATGGGGACCATTGCTTCCTAAGGGGGGAGGAATGATCCAGTTGGATGTTGGTGGCCACCCATCTATCCCACTTGGATCCCCAAAGTTGTCTCTTTCAGTTTTTTAGTTTCCTTAATTGTAGCACAATTTACTATTTTTAGTAGTTTTTCGGGTCCTGGACTTCCAGAGCCATTTTGAGGCCCTAAACGACGTTTTTTAGGAAATTTGGTAGCAACATTGGTTGACCAATGTTTCTCTTCCCAAAGTTGTAGTCCTCGGATATATATTTCTAATGAGCTATTGTATGTGTCAAACGAAGATCATATGCCAAAGTTACGAGCCCAAGAAGTTGATGTACCAATTTACTCGAAATGGGGTCCACAGTCTGGTGTTTCATCTCCTAGGGTTATGTTTTTGGATGTTTAGGGTTTTCCATTGTTTCTCAACAATAAATAAGCCATCGAGCCTCATTGTAACACAATTCATAGGCATGTAGCCGCCACATCTCTTCTCAGAGATAAGCTACCATCACCCTATCTGGTTTATATCCATTTATGTTTGTAAGCATATTTTAGTATTTTACATTAATGAAATGAAGTATTATTTCTGCTGCATCTCTTTATTGATGGTTATCTCTGTAATTTGTTTCGTTCTTATTTAAATCTGGATAAAAAAAAGGAGGTCTTAGAGGAGTCTAAGGAAGAAATCAGTTAAGTAGAAGTGTTTGATGAGTCTGTGAAGAGCAAAGAGCGAGATTCTTAGCGTAGGAAGAAGCTCTACAGTTGAGTGCGCAGAGGCCTAGGGTAGAAGTCCATAGCTGAGTGCACGGACCCTTGCAGCTGTGTGCACAGGGTAGATAGAGTATGCATTGGAGATTTGAATCATCAATAAAGAGAAGTATTTTGAAATTATTGTGTATTTTTCCTCTGTGAATCACATGTGATTATGTTATGTTAAGTTCTGGGTTTACGTTATAATGCTAATTTGATGCGCAAATGTATATGTTTCTATCTGTAGTATGAACACAAATAAGGATATATGTTTGCGAGAAGATAATCTTAATTGCATGGTAAATTTGGCAAACACTTAGGATAATTCAAGAAATCATACAACAACACAGTAACAGAGGCACATAATTAGTGGAGCCACTTAATAGGCTTGCACGAAGGACAATCGTATGCCTTCATGGAGGTTTTAAGAGACAAAAGAAAAAATAAATCGATAAGGCCTAAAGGCTTATCGATCTATGTGAAGGAAGGGTTTAAGGTATAAAATTGACATCATGACCATCTCAGGGTGCAGAAACTTGGTTCCTGCATGCCCCCATACTACCTCGGGTGAGACTTCAGTCCGTGCTTCGTGGATTGATGCCGAAAGGGCCAATAGTGTAGGGATTTGTTTGACTAACTAATGCTGAAACTAGATCAGGGCCCATCAACCCAACAAATGGTCCCGTTGTCGGGACCAAGATCTGCATAACAAGATGTGTGATGTTGCATCCTTGGAATCCAACTAAGAAAGAGATTGAAGGCTGGTTGGATAGAAACATCCACAAATTCACGATGCAAGAGAACAAGAATCTGCGATTGATGAAAGAATAGTTGTTGGATAGATATCTGTACACATAAATACATGAAATCTTCTTCTGTTCCTTCCTGGGTGAATTATACAAATGGATCTCGAAGTTGGTAGAGGACCAAGGGAGGTGGAGGCTTGACAATTTGATTGTCTAGACTTCGGAGTTAGTGTGAATTTTGGAAGCCTCTAAAGATAAGATCATGCATGCTATCAACCATTGGCTTGACTGCATCATAGGAGGGTTTGTGACAGAGTTTGCGGTCGATACTTCTATCAGTTACAGTGAAGCAGAGCACTGCTTCTTCAAAGGACTGCGAAGTAAGTATTTGAAATCACTAAACACTTGGATTAAGGTGTTCTTGTGTGAAAAGAGGGTCATGTAGTTACCTTGATGTTTGGATCCACACAAAGTGGAAGGTATTTTAGGGACAGAGGAAGAAAAGGTCCTGAGTATAGCCCGTTGATTGAGCCTCCTTTGAGTGATGATGAAGGAGAAGCACAGGCTTCTCCATTGAGCACTGTTCAGTTGATAAGACAAGGGTTCCCGCGAATATCTACACCACATCCACCCTCATCCCATCCATCCACACCACCCCATCCTCACCTCCACCACTTACCCCATCTCCCACACCACTGCCACCTCCACCATTGTTCAACATGGCGAACTTTGTAAAGCTACCTATATTCAAGGGTGTAGGAAATGAAGATCCATACCAGTTTGGGTTCGTCGCGAAGGCTATAGAGGAAGTTCAAGGTATCACAAATGACCAAATGAAGAAAGCCATGCCAGTTAGTGCTTTGCAGGATCACGCACTAATGTGGTACATTAAGTACATTACTGATAACCCAACGTCCGCATTGGTAGATATCTAGACTGCATTGAATAGAGAATTCAATAGACCTAAGTCTCAAGCGCAATCAATTGTGGGATTCAAGGATATCATGATGAAGCCTAGGGAGACACGCTGGGATTTGAATCAAAGATTGAAGTGTATGATCTGTGAAGCCAACATGAACCTAATTGATGGGTAGCACCGCGAATGGTTCATGGCCTCGCTCCTGTCCCACCTAAGGGTTGCGCTATCACAAGAGAATATTGGGACCTAGGTAGAAGCTCAAGAAATCTTGATGAGACTACATGAGACACCAGTGCAAGATGCTAATCTGGGGGTTCAGCAAGTTCATGCACAGTTGCAGAACCTTTCCCTCGAAATGCAAAGTCTAAAGAAAGACAGAACAGCTTGGCCAGAGACGCGCGAAGGAGTTTGCAAAGGTGAGAGGCATGACAAGGATCACTGTCTAGTCTATGCGAACTATGTTGCAGGAGGGGGACCAATTCCTCTAAGGTTGGAGGTTGCGACAGGGCCAAGTGCAGGGCTTGCGCTATGGCGTGCTATATGCTAGGTAGCTAAGAAACGTGAGACCGACAATTTCCATTTGCTGCAGAAATTCATACGAACACCACAACAACTCTTCTGCAATTTCTGTCAATCCGTAGGTCATGACAAGTGCAATTGTTGTAGTTATGAATTAATGATGGACAGGACACTTGCATACAGGGTGTAGGCAGAAACGCGACCTCTGGACCAAGGCGTTGGAGGAACACGAGGTGAGTATTAGGGACACGACCGAGGCCAAGGTGGAGGGGGGTCTTGTAGAGGCCGAGGGCAGCTTATTTGTTACAATTGTGGAGGAAAAGGACACTACGTGAGAGAATGTCTAAATCCGATGCGACTATCATGCTGCTACTGTACTCAGTTTGACCATGCAACTGAGGATTTCCTTATATTGTTGGCTAAGATTTGTTAAAAGGGGCTGCAGCTGACGGAGAACCTCCAGATGATGAGGGCTCAACGTTGCGAGGAAGACCTTAAGATAACCATTATGCTGCAGAGTGGAATGATGACTAGCGAGGATAAAGAGAAGCAACCCACGAATGGTGAGTGGGTTCGCAAAGAACCTAAAAAGGAGATTGGGTTTGATCTAGAGTGTGCAAAAGAAATCTTTATGGAAGCAAAGAAAATCTTCATTGAGGCCTCTACCTCAAGAAGTCAGGAGAAACCAGTTGAAGAAATGGACCCATCCATGATTATCACATTCTTAGAGACTTGCATGAAATTGCTCTGTGATAGTAAGGTTGTGAAGGGATTGCAGGAATTGATCAATCGGTGCGCTGGCAAGGACGACGCTACTAGCGAACTACGTGTAGTCAGAAAGCTTGGTAAGCATGAGGCAAGGACTGGACGTGATATGAGACTCATCGTGCAGATAGGGGAATACGAAATGGACCACATTATCTTGTATCTGGGATCTGATACGAATGTTTTTCCAAAACAAACATGGGAAAGAATGGGGAGACTTGTGCTCTAGTGGTCTCCGATCCAGTTAAGGATGACAAATCAATAAAAAATTGTCCCAAGGGGGAGGCTGCAGAGGGTAACAATTGACATCAAAGGCGCAAGTGCACTGGTAGATTTTGAAGTAATAGAGATTGTGGATGATAGAAATCCCTACCCTGTGCTCCTTGGGATCGATTGGGCCACTGACATGAATGGGGTAATCAACCTAAAGAAGCGAAATATGATGTTTGAAAAGAAATCACTCTACGTAGTGGTGCTACTGGATCCTGCATAAGGACTGCGCTATACAAAACCATTCCGTGATTATGAAAGTGATGATGATTTGGACCATATTTACAAGATAACGATGCGAGACCAGGATTGGGTAAATCCGAAAATAGACAGGCGTATTTCATGGGATCGTGAGAGCTCTTGCACATCAGATTTGAACGAAGAACTAGAGCACTGGCAAAATCGGTAGCATGAAGTATCTACACTGCACTGTAATATGATGACCAATTCATTGTGCCGCGTGTCATCAGAAGTAAGGAATCTGTCTTCTTATGATGGGTTGATTGATGTGAATATATTTTTGAATGCATTTGAAAGAGAATTTCCAGAGAAGAATCGCTTCTAGGCCTTGGATTGGGGGTTGTGTGCTACACCCGCAAGATGGTGGGATACGCACAAGGATAATTTTGGTGATTGGTGCGAATATAGGAGGATATTGAGAATACGTTTTGGACAGCCAAAAGTATGAATGACAGACAAGTATGATGGAAGGGATGATTTGTGCGATCACCTGGCCAAATGGACTAAGGCTTATCGAGTAGAGCCCCAGCTTGAATGGGTACATCTGTTTTGTCATCCATGGATGTCATACCAATGAATTCGTACTTGGAAACAGAGCTCCACCATGGCACTGAAGAATGGGACATCTTGCACAAGGGGTTCATAATGACGTTCAACTTTGAGGATGGCTTTGATTGTACTAACGTGGAACTACAAGAGGTAACAACAATGATCTTTAGGATACCGCAGGATCCTTTGGACCTGATTCAACCTGATTGGACTACACAGCTAAGCCATGTGCTGGAATGCTATAACGCGACCACTGAAGAAGAAGACGAGGATCCCAAAAAGATTAATATTCCAGAGGCTGAAGGTCACCGCAAGATTGAAGGACCGCAGATAGAGGATCCCAACATATCCGTGCCACTGAAAACTAGACAGGTCAACATTAGCACAGAGGCGGAGCTGAAATTTGCGAAGATTGGGGACTATTGGGTTGATGCGACAGTAGATAAGGTCACTAAGCTCCTACGCGAATATCAGGATTTGTTCTCCATGAAGTTTTCTGATCTGAAGGGAATAATAGTAGACCTTGGTGTCATGAGGATCACCCTGAAACCGGATGGAAAACTTGTGAATCAAAGACCTTACTACCTTAATCTGAAGTATCAACAAAGGGTCCACACTGAGTTAGATAAGATGCTCATGGTAGGTATTATTGAACCAATGGAATAATCTGATTAGGTGAGCCTAATAGTTGTTCAGGAAAAGAAACAGAAGGAAGAAATAAGGATATGCGTAGATCTTCGGAAATTGAATGATGCTTGTGTGCATGATCGTTTCCTAAAGCCGTTCACTGACGAGGTCGTGGACACTGTAGGTGGCCAAGAAGCATACTCTTTCACTAATGGGTTCTTTGGGTACCATCAAAACAAAATCGCACCTGAGGATAGAAGCAAGACGACATTCGTGACTGAATGGGGATTTTTTTAGTACACTGTAATGCCTTTTTGGCTAAATAATGCACCAGTGATCTTTTCGTGCATAGTCATTGCGGCATTCAAAGACTTCATTCATAAATTCCTGGAGGTATACTTTAACGATTGGATAGTGTTTGGATTGGTCAAATGCCATGTGGCAAGTCTACGCTTGATGCTAGATACATGTAGGAGATACCATGTCACGCTCAATTTGAAGAAGTGTCTATTTTGTGTCCCTTTTGGGATCTTGCTAGGTCATGTGGTATGCAGACAAGGATTCATGGTAGACCCCACGAAGATCACGGTGATAATCAACTTGGAGGTGCTGAGGAATGTGAAACAACTACACACAAATCTAGGCATACTAGATAGTATAGGAAGTTCATCAAGAGCTATGCCCAGATCATCGTGCCTATGGAGAAATTGTTGAAAAAAGATGCTACGTTTTGTTGGAATGATCAATGTTAGAAGAGCTTGGATGTGCTGAAAGAGAAAATGGTCACTGCTCTAATCCTAGTCTTCCTGGATTGGAAGAAGGAATTTCATGTGCATGTGGACACATCATGTATTGCGTTAGGGGCCATACTGACACAGGCTGGTGAGGGAGAACTGGATAATCCTATAACATTTGCAAGTAGGAAATTGTCTAAAGTAGAGAAAAATTATTCCACAACTGAGCGCGAAGGATTAGCTATGGTGTACGCGCTCTAGAAGTTCAAGAACTATTTGTTGGGTGGAAACTTTAAGATTTATACGGATCATTCCACGTTGAAGTACATGGTCAACAAGCCTATGTTCGGGGGAAAAATATGTAGATGACTGTTGTTGTTCTAGGAGTATGACTTCGAAGTTATTGTGAAGCTAGGATGACTGAATGCGAGACCTGATCATCTGTCGCGCATTGAAACTAGAGAGGAACCTACTAATTTGGAGGAAGGACTGCCTGATGTACAACTCTTTGTGGTGCATGTCGCGAGCAGTCACTTTGAAGATATTATCCACTTCCTGATGACAGGATTGGCTCCGGAAGGTTATACAAGTCAATAGAAGAAGGAACTAGTAGTGTGTGCGGCAGACTTTTCTATCATTGCAGGACACTTGTACAAAATGGGGTTAGACAAAATATTGCGACGTTATGTGCCTGACTTTGAATGAAGAAGCATCCCCACCGAGGCTCATGGAGGAGTTGCAGGATGACACTATGTAGGGAAAACCACAACGCAGAAAATTCTACGCACTAGGTTGTGGTGGCCATCTGTGTATAAGGATTCGAAAGCATATTATGGGGCATGTGATGCATGTCAAAGGACTGGCAGGCTATTGCGGAGGGATGAGCTACCTCTGATTCTGCAGGTGACGTTACAACCATTTGAAAAATGGGAAATTGACTTTGTGGGACCAATTCAGCTTCAAGGAAAGAATACAAGTGTGTGGTACATCATCACCGCGACTCAGTACTTGACCAAGTGGGCGGAGGTGCAACCTGTGAAGGACTGTACATGCGCTACAACAACAAAGTTTATTTTTGAATATGTGTTGACAAGATTTAGGTGTCCAAAGATATTGATGAGCAATCACAGTATGCACTTTCTTAATGAAACAATCAGCGTGTTAACAGAAGAATTTTAGGTGTATCATCAGAAAAGTATGCCTTATCATCTGCAAGCTAATGGGATGGTGGAAGCATTCAATAAGATACTAGAGAGCATGCTGACTAAGGTCTACAATGCTTAGAGAAATGATTGGGATGTGGATGTACTCGCAGTGCTATGGGCCTACAAAATGACTTGCAAGAAGTTGACTGAACAAACACCTTTCAGACTCGTGTATGGTGTAGAAGTTGTGATGCCAATGGAATACATTGTACCTAGTCTGTGCATAGTGGCACTCACAGGAATGGAAAATCGTGGAGCCCTAGAAGAGAGGCTTGCATAGCTAGTGGAGCTTGAGGAGGACCGATTTCTAGCCAGATTTCATCAACAAATTCAAAAGGAGCACGGAAAGGCATGGCACGATCTAGTCTTGTTATATAATTGAAAATTTGATAAATTTCTAGGGAAATTTAGATGCACTGGCTAGGGTTGTATGTCATCAAGGAGATTACCGATGGTGGAGCAGTTCAGCTGGTCAAATTGAATGGAGAACCCTTCTTAGGGAAGGTGAATGGCAGCCGATTGAAGCCATACACTGGTGATCCGACTAGGTGACTATACGAGGGAAGCATAGTCTTAGCGCTCCAGGCAGCTGAAAGGAGGCACAGGACTATAAACTACATTGTCCAGGTTGGGGAGATGCCCGAGGGGAGAGCTGTGAGGAATGAAGAAATGTCATAGAGCCCATAGAAGTGGGCAGGTAATTGTGTTACCAAAAGAAAAACCGTGGAGGATAGCTGAAAAGTGACTGTTAAAGTCACTATTCATGATTTGACAATGAGAAAACGGTCAAATGGAGCGGGGGGTCAGCATTTAAGTCAGAATTTATGGACCAGATCTTTGAAAATCTGCTACCAAGCTCGCATTAATGAACCGATTTTGGAGGGAACGGTTAGATTTGAATTTGAAAATCCCTATAAATTAAAAGGGTTGCCTAGCAGAAAACACTTGGCATTTTGAGAATTGAGGTGTTGAGTTCTCAGGTGCACATGAACCGTGAAAAAATTGAAGTTTTGCTAGCAAGTGCAGTATTTGAGACATTGCCAAAGGAGACATAGGAGTTGTTGCATAGCATCATGTTGACGCCCACAAAAGCTATGAGCGCTGAAGTAGTGACAATCAAGGGAGATTTTCTAGAGGTAGCTATGGTAGCAGAGGGAGCTGCCTTGGAAGTTGTGCCTGTAGAAGTACCGACAAAAGTGCTAAATCCCCCAGGACACCCAGGCCAAGGCCTACGCCGACCCAGGAGGGTCCAAAACCGAAGAAGGACAAGAAGAAAATGCAGCCGCCGGTGCGTGCATCACCTAGGAAGCAACCACAGTCGAGAAAACCCACCGCACAAGAAGAGGCCAAATTGGTTGACCTAGAGCTAGAAGAAGAGGCTGAAGAAATCCCCATGGATGATGAGGGTATTACAGTGGAAACATAAGCCATTGAAATTGAGGGGTCGGATCCCATCTCTAAACTACCTGAATGCATTCCTCTGTGTAGGGGCAAGACAAAGCTGCCCAAAGATATTGATGAGAGTAAGGTCACCATACACACCCCCCTCCTACTGGACCAAATTGTCTTTGAGGGACCGTGCTTGGGGCGTGTGCCCCTTTTGAACTTGGAAGACTGGGACTTAGTTGACACAGAGCGCTTCCTTCATTTAGTGATAGACCAACTTATGCATCGTGTCTTCCACAAAAATACTGGAGTGACCGCTTTGGAGCCGAGGAAGTGGCTGAAAGGCGTGGACAAGGTAGGCCTGCTAAAGCTTCTATGGATGCCACATTACAACCGTGCACCTATCACGATGGTAGTGATCAAGCAGCTAATGTGCTTGGTGCATGATGGGTTTTTGTGGTAGGAGGAGCTGATACCCATCACTAACATGCTGATCCATAGGATCACGTGGCTGCTGTACATAGGAGAAAATTTAGCCATGGCATTTGGCAGAAAGGCCGGTGAGCATACCCTTGCTGAGGTGATGAAGGAAAAATTCAAGCTCGTAAAGAAGTCACGTAGCTATGCCATTTCAAGTATCTCTGACCTTGCGGTCAAAGTGGCGACGCAAATCTTGGCAGGGAAGGTCATGCAGAAGTGTCGCACAAATGAAGTGCCAGAACCAGTGATAGCTTTGGCGGCCCAATGCGCAGAGGGAGTTCAATTTAATTAGGCACGCTACCTCTGCGGTGAGTTCCTTGTGAACTTCTGTGAGGCACAAGATCACAGTAAGACTTTCCACTATGCATGGCTATTGTTGTCCATAATGCTAGTTTTGTGGGAGCTACCTGAAGATAGCCAGTTTCCTTTGGTCGCCCCAGACCTACCAAAGGCAGCGAAGTTCGCTTCACTATGGGCAATGAAGGATCCTTAGTGGATAAAGGATAGCACGATATATCTTGATGGAGATGAGCATCCATATGGCCATCAACTGCAATTCGTGACTAACACCTACAAATTTTGAAAAGTTGCATGAGTATGTGGAATTCAAGGATGACTTCCACCATGTCTCATTATGGGTGCAGAAGGACCCTAAGTAGAAATGGCACAACCTGCCATACTTGGCCACAGATGATGCAATTGCAGCAATCCTCGACTCCTGGCCGACAGATTGGTGCAATGCCATGGACTTGACAACGAGATCTAACAAAACCGCCACAAAGCAGAAGAAGGAGGAAGCCAAGTTGAAGATTGAACAACTGACCATAAAGAAGAAAAAGGAGGCTGGTGACAAGGCCAAGGTAGAGTGCATTTCCATGTAGTAATTGGGTCGACAAGAAGGCAAAGAGGAGCGCAACTCTGACCGTAGTCAGAAGTCGCCTTCCCCGGAGACCAAGGAAGAAGATGATTAGATAGAGTAGGGAGGAGTAGACCTTGAGACGACTTTGTTATGCATTAAGCACACCAGAGATCCATAAAAAGTAGGGTCGTGGAAGAAGTCCAAGGCTAGCAAGATGTCTCTCGAACCGATCACCCTAACAAGGGGGGACTTAAATGGCATAGGTGATACGGTGTGGGATGGCACCGTCAAACTGCTACAACAGTTCGAGCAGTAACAACATCTGGCATTGGGTGCTATATAGACGGGTATACGCAAGCTATAGATCCACGCATCATAGATACAGACCAGTGTGGAGTCAACCAGCTTGGTGCTTGGCATCGCAGAAGCCGCTGGGATGTTGCGTGCAAGGGATCCCCGAGCAATAGTGCTACTGGATGGAACACTGACAATAGAGACTGAAGAGGACATACCCATTGTCAGCCCCCTCAAAAGAGTTGGAATCAACTTGGAGGTGCTTCCCAATGAGGTGCTTCACCTTTTGCAGGACGACATGACCACAGAACTTCAGGCCCATGAACAGTGTGCATTGCAGGTGATCAATGAATAGAAGGTCAACAACGCCCAACTAATCATGCAGAGAGACTCTACCCTCAAACTTGTAAAAGACATTACAGAAAAGAACCAGCGCATTTCCACAGTCATGGTTGGGGCGTGTAGGATTGTCCCAGAGCTGGGCATTCTCGATGTTGAGCCGATAGATGTGAGGGTTCAGAAGCTCACTGCTGGAGTGCATGATGCATGAAATGAATTGGAAAAGGTTTTGCTGGAGCTAAACCTCAAAATTGCAGAGTTGCAGTTGGAGGCCCAGACTTTGACTCCGCCAGAGATCAGAGAGAAGCGCAAGATCGCTGTGAAAGATGTGGTAGCAAAAGTAGAGAGCATAGTGAAGGACTGTACCATGCTCTTCCAGCAGTTTCTCGAGGTAGTCACCTGCCTGCAAGAAGATCCTACCATACAATGGTTGGAAACAAAAGTGCGGGAGCTACAACAATGCTACGATGAAGTCAAAGTGATAGCATGCACTGTCACCATCACACAGAGGTTAGCTAAGATGCAAGAGGCTAAGGCGTTGAAAGAGCAGGTAGATGCAACTTAGCACAAGGAAGACATGTTGAAGCCTCACTTGAAGCCTTGGTTGGATGAGACCTACTTAGTCACGACCACTATTGAAGGCAAGCTGGCTAATCTGTAGGAGACTCAGTAGAAGATTAAGTTAGATAGTAGTGGGCCAGCGATAGAGCAGTTGGTCGAGGAGATGAAGCATGCAGAAACAAAGTGCACTGCTGAGGTAGAATTTGTCCAAGTCGAGATGGGAGGTATTCGTGACAAGATATCCGTGCCAGTAGAGTGACTTGAGGGCGAGTCACCATGTTTGTGTTGGGGGCCTGTTGGGAACAGGTCCCCTGGGGGTCAATTTTGGGATTAAAAACCCAAGTTTTGGGGCAGAAGGCCCGAAGTTTGTGTAAATAAATGTAAAGTCTCCTCATTTTTGGTCATAGAGCATGAATATATCAAGAGTCAAAAAGGGTTTTCCGCCCTTAATATAGATAGGTTGTGTCAGTTTTAGAGATCTGCCCTTAGCTCGTGGACCATGTGATTGTATAAAAAGGAGGTCTTAGAGGAGTCTAAGGAAGAAGTTAGTTAAGTAGAAGTGTTTGATGAGTCTGTGAAGAGCTAAGAGAGAGAGTCTTAGCATAGAAAGAGGCTCTGCAGCTGAGTACGCAGAGGCCTAGGGTAGAAGTCTATTGCTAAGTGCACGGACCCCTGCAACTGTGTCTGCAGGGCAGATAGAGTTTGTATTGGAGATTTGAATCATCAATAAAAAGAACTATTTTGAAATTAATATGTATTTTTCCTCTGTGAATCGCATGTGATTATGTGATGTTAAGTTCTGGGTTTATATTATAATGCTAATTTGATGTGTGAATGTATATGTTTCTATTTGTTGTATGAACGCAAATAAGGATATGTGTTTACACGAAGATAATCTCAATTGCATGGTAAATTTGGTGAACACCTAAGATAATTTAGGAAATCATACAATAACACAGTAACAAAGGTGTGTAAGTACCGGAGCCACTGGTTAGGGTTGCGCAAAGGATAGTCATATACCTTCGCAGAGGTTCTAAGAGATAAAAGAGAAAGTACATCGATAAGCCTTAAAGGCTTATCGAACTGCAAAGGAAGGGTTTAAGGTATAAAATCGACATCACGACCATCTCAGGGTGCGAAAACTTGGTTCTTGCATCCCCCCATACTACTTCAGGTGAGACTTCAGTCCATGCTCTGCGGACTTATGCCGAAAGGGCTAGTAGTGTAGGGATTTGTTTGGTTGACTAACATTGATCTTGGGTTAGGCCCCATCAAGCCAACACAGAGTCAAGATTAGTATTTTTTATTATTTCGGAAAATTTTTAAAGTGTTGTTATGGTCTCATAGAGATCAAGTCAATAGGATATATTAAAGTTTGAAGGGTAAATAAAAATCAAGTTTCCAAAGTCTTAAAAGGTGTAGGTTTAGTAATTTTAGGAAAATTTGTCATCCAAGTCATGAGTGAAGATAATAATGGATTTGTCTTTTTCATCATTGAGTCGAGGTAGTGGTGTATTTTCAAGTCCGTTTCAGGGTCACATCGAATATTTCATATTTTCATCATCACCACAAGTTGTTGTTACGCATCTCCATTATGTTGTTCTTGAAAATTTCAAATTAGGAAGCCATCATTACAGTTAAAGGGAGTCCTGGGCTGCGTGGAGGGTAGAAAATACAGGCATTGGCTCTCAAGAAGACATCGAGCAGGTTTCTCGTTCTCCTTAGATACTCTGAACAACAGATGAAAGTTGTTGCATTTTGGTTGTAGGGGAGTTGCTACGCTTGTACAAGTTGAAGGTTTTTTTTCTATCATGATCATCCTCAGGTCCCAAATTTCTTCTTTTTAGCATAATTTATGTTGTGTGTTGTTAGTTTCATCTTTAATAACCAAGGAGAGCACCTAGAAGAACTTGCAACCCTCATAACCTTTAACTTGATGCGCTTTCTCACTCTGCTTGTGTATTGGAAAATGCGCTGCATATAGAAACAACAAACTAATGCATTTTGGTCTGTGATTTGAGTTCTTGGAGTTTGAGCTTTCAAACATAGGGGATTTCTATCCAAAAATTTCTAGAAACCCTCATCTAAACTCTAATTCCATAATTTTCTCACTCTTGTTGCGCTACGTTGTTGAGCATTGTTATTGAATTTAGAAACCCCAGAATAATCTTTTCATTGTGATCCATGACAACTCCAGATAGAAAGAGAAGGTACGAAGGGGGAGACATAGTCAAGTTTGAGCCTCAAGACCTTGCCTTGGTAAATTCAGATCCATCCATTAGGGTTTCATTTGAGCATACTGGTTACATCAGGTTTTGTAAAAAGATACAAGGTTACAATGTTCAGGTGACCAAAGAATTTTCTTTAAACTTCACTGGGGTAGAAGCCAAGGTTGGAAATTTGAGGTTCTCAATGTCAAAGGTTGCTATTTTAGCTATTAAAGAGATCCCTCTACATGGAGAACAATGGTTTAAAGGCATGCATTTAGATATATTTAAATACAAATATTTCCTAAATCCAAAGTATAAAAATAAAGAATATGGAGCTATTGTGCCAAGGGAATATCTTCTTGAGCCCTACAACAGATTACTCAAGGCCATTGAAACATATTTCACTTGTGAAGGAAGATTTGGGAGGGTTTATTAGTATCACTTTAGGATGTTGATGCATCTGATAGGAAAATTCACTTTGTGTTTGCCTTTCTACTTGTTTAGGAGCATTGGTAATGTTATCACAAAATCAACCCCTGATAGGCTGATAATTAGGAAGACTTTAAGCAACTATTTCAAACCAACTTTTGGCCAAGGTTTAGCCTCCTCAACTTGAGAGCGCTCTCTCACTAGGTTAAATATTTTGATAATGGATGAGATGGCTAACTCTATGAAACAAATGAAGAAGTGTAAGTGGTTGAAAAAAAAAGTCAATAAACATCCATTGGGATTATGGAGTCAGAAATTCTTAGTATAACAACAATATCAACTGAACATGGAAGTCATGGCATAAAAAGTTCAGTATATCAATTAACACATAGAAACATGTAGGAAACACAATCTACAAATGTATGAAGGAAGTTAGAGCATTGCCAATGAGTTCTAAGTATCATACATTCATACTACTGCAAATAAGGAAATGAGGACAAACATAAAACAAGCCACCATTGAACTCTTTATGAATCCTGAGAAGTAAAGCCAAAGTCTGTATTCATAAAAACATAACCTTCTACAATGACACAATATGAGTGTTTTCTCTGAAAATTTCCAACCCTTGATGCATTACAACTCTTGTCATATATAGAGTTTCCTTACAAGCTTGGATTTCTTCCTCCAGCAAGAAGGGAATTCAAATTTCTCTGGACCTGACACCTATTGCACTTTAAACAAACTATTAATTACAACTGACTATAAACTAGTAGTCATAGGGACCTAATTTGACTAGGAGTGTAACTCCTTATCTATGCTGGCAACAACCTTAGATATGAAACAAACTCGTTCTTTGACATCTGTCCCTTTTCATCTTTGGTTTGGGTGATGACTTTAAACCCCATGTTGGCCTTTGATAGCTTGTCCTTTAAATGTCCCTAGATACTAGGAAAACTGTCCCTGCTTTTCTACTTTGGTCTCCAAAGTGGTTCTTCGAATTTTGCAAACCATTTTAACCCTTTAATAACAAGTGATGCCTTGAATTAGACCAAAGGTCGCACTCATATACTCATGCTAAGACAAAATCCCTTAGAATCTGGTTGAAGCATGGCAATTGTCTGAGCTGCAAAATGACTGTTGTTTTCGTAGCTCAGAGTTTGGAGATATTAAATGCCTTTCATTCTTTGAATTTTCTGTTGCTTAGTATTCAAAACTTCTGAGATGGCCCTTTTGTGTCTTCTACAACAACATCCTTTCATAATGGTTCCCCCCTTTCATTTAAAAATTGATTCAAAAAACAAAAACTGGCAGCTTCAACAGTTTCATAGCGTGCTACGAAACTGCTATTCATTATATGTCATTATTAGCAGTTTCGTAGCGCGCTACGAAATTGCTGTGTGATTCAAGAACACAATTTTTTTTTGTCATTTTTTGGATTTTTTCGATGGCTTATCCACTTGCTATGAATCAAATAATCTGACATTTCCTATCCAAAATAACCATCAATCTTCAAAAATTAGACTTCACATCAAAATTGTCTCAAAATTGCTTCACTTATTGTCTGCTTCAGTTATGGTGAGGTTGTTCTTCTGGTTCATTCAGTTGAATCTTCAAATATTTGATCTATATTTTCATCATTCAGATTCTAGTTCTCAATTTTTCATTGACCCTTCTGATACATCTCGCCTCTTTTATTGTAGGGACTAACTAAGTGAAATATTGAGCATGACAGTTAACTATTTCAGGTATTGAAACTTTTTTATCTTCCCACAGAGCCTCCATTCTATTGAAATTGGCTTCCTTAACTGCATGTTTCCATGCTTTTTCTTTTTTAAGTTTGTCAATCTCAAGATTAGAAAGCTTCAATTTCTTCTTTACTTTTTCAAAGCCACATTCCTCCTGCTGAGTGATAACTGCCTTACCTCTGTCATCTTTGTGCAGTTGTGATGATGTTTCTGATGGAACCATAGGTTCTTCATGTAATTCTACTACCTCCCCTATCTCACCTGCTTCTGGCTGTGCCTCTTGTATCCTTCTTGAATGCCTTGTCACAGGTCTTCTTGGTTTGAACACAAACTCTGAGACCTGGTCATCAAATTGAAGCTTTTTGGAAGATTTAACTCTTTTGGTTTTGTTCTTACCTGCTTCAAGTAGATTTTCTTGGACCAAAGGAGTTTCTTCTATGTCGATGGCTTGGAGGAGATCGTTCAAACTTTCTTTTGAAACTGGGCTTTCATCAGCAATCACAGTCTTCCCCTTTTCCTTGGCTAATTGACTTCTCGTTATTCTTCTTTGGATAGTTCTATCAACAGATTGCTCTTGTACCACCTCATTGATATAAACCTCCTTCCTCTGTGACCATTGAGGGGTGCCTTGAACTGCTAGTGGTCTCATAGGCTCCTTCACCTGCTTTCTGGCTTTCAATTTCACAAATCTTCTTGATCTTGTTTCCTCCTGATGACTTACTGCTGGTGAAGAAATTTCCTTAGCCTTAGGTCTAAGTCTTGTTTCAGTTTTAAAGCCTATTATAAACAACAAAGCAGACCATTCTCTTCCAATCTTCTGAAGCTTATGTAAAACAATCAACTTGATCAACCCATGATGGAATAAGGAGGTTTCACAAGCTTCTTTCTTCAATTGAACCTTATCAGACATTTTTCCTATGCTACGAAATAGATAAAAAGGTAAATCAAGAGATATCTTTCCAGTGAAATGTAAGAGGAGCTTAAAATGGTAAGAGTATACCTTATGGTATCTCCCCTCACAGGTAAAATATCTTTGGATGCATGTCAGTGGGTTGGCATATGAATCCTTTACATAGCTTCTGGGCACTGATTTGGTTAATTCGAAGCCTACGAATTCTGGCTTCAAAAATTCTTGGCAGGGTGCCATTTTGAACTTAAATTTATTGAACCATCTTTCCTGGCCTCTTGGTATCTCGGTGACTACAAATATGACCTTAGGAGAAGTTGGAATTTCTAGCACTCAAACTCTTGAATTCAAACTAGTGAAATTGAGAGCAAAATCTTTGGTGACTTGAACATGACCACCTTGAAGTTTTTCACATAATCTCCAACAACCCACCTGTTTGAATGCATGTTCAACCTCTCTGCTTCTCATGAGCACATCTAAACCTTTAGGCTCAGCTCTAAGACAATGGCCTGATCTATGTTTTTTCCTTTCTTTAGACATGTCTATGAAAACCCTGCAAGAAAACTTGAAGATAAACTTGCACTGTATTGGTTTGAACACTGCCTTGCTTGAACTTGAAACTGAGAGATGCCTCGCTTCAGTCTTTCAAAAAGCTCTGATGAGTGTTGTCTTATGCATGAAAGAACACGGGAAAAACCAAGACTAACTCACCTCACCTTACTTTTTTGAAATTTGAAATAATGCGTACAAGACATCTAATGAATCTAATGATGAGAATGAATGGATGCACGTGATAGGCATGGTTCAAGGACTGACACATGGTGATGAAACATTAATGGATTTTGATGGAAAAGACAACTAGACAAGATCTGACATGAATCCACGATTTCATAGTGTAGCTAGTGCAAATTCTAGGTTTTGCGCTACGAAATCTCCTAGTTGCGAATCCCTATTTTCGTAGCACACATGATGTATTTTTATGAGTTTGCGCAATGAAAACTCCTAGTTGATTTCATAGTGCATGCCAACTTTAAAACAGTCTTGACACATGACACCTATGAACCAATATTGGATTAATGATAGTTAAAGCAAGATTGTTGACCTTATTTAACAATGGGAACAAGACTCTATCCTATGTTTTAGACTCCCTAAACAAAACAATAGAAATGACTTGACCAAGACTGACTTACAACTTTGAAACCATACAAGTTGTTCAATTTTATTTTTTTACTGATAACAGTGGATCCACTTGAGATAGTGTGCCCTTGTGGTACACTAAAAACCTGTAGTTCTAGTGCTTTGTCCACTTATGATAAAAACAAAAATTTGATTGACAAGCATCCCCTTCAAGCTACTTGGGCCTTCACCTCAGGCTTAAGCTTGATGATCACTGTAGGAGAAAGAAATCTATATCTACTAAAAAATGCTCAGTCAACCTTGAGCTTATTTTCATTTTCCTACCTACCTACCCTATCAATTGGAAACTTCTTTCAGCTCAATCAATGTGAAATTTCCAATGTAGCCAATCATTTGTTTTATCTGATATTTGAATTTTTTAACTGCATCAGAGTTTAAAGAAACTATGATATTGTGATGACCACTGCCACTGAAATTGCCTCTGGTCTTCATAGAAAAACTAAAACACTGGAGAGCTTCCATGTATTTAGCTATAGGATCCCAGAATACATAATCAGCTTGATGATCCTCATAACATCTTGTTACTTCTAACAACTGATCTTTAGTCACACAACATTTATTTGATAAGTTATCCAACTGCTTTTCTGCATGATTCCCATAGATAGTGTAATTTTCCTCTCTATTATGATCATTCTTTGAAGTAATCTACTGCAAGGAATTACATAAATGATCAACCTTTTCCTCTGCTTGAGGGTTATAAAAAATTTCTTCCAGTATTTCTTCTTGGTGTTTGCAATTATTTTCATCTTCATTATGATCCAAAGACTGGCAAGTTTGCTGCATCTTCACATTAATCTCAGAGGATGTAACATGGTTTTCATAAGTGAACCCCTACTGATTTTCATGTTGCATTTCATGGGATGTTATCCTTTCTTCTTGGTGTTGAAATGTATTGTTATGAAGAGCCTCTAGAATTTCTTCATCCATAAATTCATCATCATCATAACAATCCTCCAAATATTGAATAAGACTCAAAGAATGTTTACAACAATCTTTGACCAGCAATAAGAAAGGATGACATTCTTTATACATCTCATAGAATTCATCATGAAAATTAGCAAGCGAATATATTGAACCATTTTCCAAACTTCTATACCAAGACCATGGTTTTCCTTCTAAAGTGGTCATAAACATGTTCATGAGACAATCTTCAGGGAACTGAACCTTAAGACTACGTACATGCATATGGAACCTAACCAAATGAAGAGCAATATTGTCTTTCTTTTCATCTTTAAATATTGGAAGATCATCTAACCAAACAACCCTTGGCATAGGATTTGGAAAACTAGGGATATGAGACTGATTCATAGGGGCATACCTGGCATTCATTCTTGCAATGGAACTTATCTTGAAACTTCATCAAGCTATTGATCTTCTAGCAGTGGAGTCACCTTCCAATTTGTTATTTGATGTGTGGAGTCGCTAAGGTATTTTTGCAACCTCGAATAGATTCTTAACCTCCTGCTACCTTCAAGAGTTTAGCTTCTTGATTTCGGGAATGAGTAATCTTCAGGCTCCCGGCAGACGCACCAAAATGTTATCACAAAATCAACCCCTGATAGGCTGCTAATCAAGAAGACTCTGAGTAACTATTTCAAACCAACTTTTGGCTGAGGCTTAGCCTCCTCGACCTGAGAGGGCTCTCTCACTAGGTTAAAGATTTTGATAATGGATTAAATGTCTAACTCTATGAAACAAATGAAGAAGTGTAAATGGTTGAAAAAAAACAATCAATAAACATCCATTGCGTTTATGGAGTCAGAAATGCTTAGTATAACAACAGTATCCGCTGAACATGGAAGTCAGGGCATCAAAAGTTCAATATATCAATTAACACATAGAAACATGTAGGAAACACAGTCTGCAAATCTATGAAGGAAGTTAGAGCATTGCCAATGAGTTCTAAGTATCATACATTCATACTACTGCAAATAAGGAATTGAGGACAAACATAAAACAAGCCACCATTGAACTCTTTCTGAATCCTGAGAATTAAAGCCAAAGTCTGTATTTATAAAAACATAATCTTGTACATTGACACAATATAAGTGTTTTCTTTGAAAATTTCCAACCCTTGATGAATTACAACTCTTGTCATATATAGAGTTTCCTTACAAGCTTGAATTCCTTCCTCCAGCAAGAAGGGAATTCAAATTTCTTTGGACCTGACACCTATTGCACTTTAAAAAAGCTATTAATTACAACTAACTGTAAACGAACAATCTTAGAGACCTAATTTGACTAGGAGTGTAACTCCTTATCTATGCTGGCAACAACCTTAGCTATGAAACAAAATCGTTCTTTGACATCTATCCCTCTTCATCTTTGGCTTGAGTGATGACTTTAAACTCCATGTTGGCCTTTGATTGCTTGTCCTTTAACTGTCCCTGGATACTAGGAAAATTGCCCCTATTTTTCTGCTTTGGTCTCCAAAGTGGTTCCTCGAATTCTGCTAACCATTTTATCCCTTTAATAACATGTGATGCCTTGAATTAGACCAAATGTCCTACTCATATACTCATGCTAAGACAAAACCCCTTAGAAGCTGGTTGAAGCATGACACCTGTTAGGCCTAAGTCCTGTTTCAGTTTTAAAGCCTATTATAAACAACAAAGCAGACCATTCTCTTCCAATCTTCTGAAGCTCATGTAAAACAATCAACTTGATCAATCCATGATGGAATAAGGAGGTTTCGCAAGCTTCTTTCTTCAATTGAACCTTATCAGACATTTTGCCTATGCTACGAAACAGATAAAAAGGTAAATTAAGAGATATCTTTCTAGTGAAATGTAAGAAGAGCTTAAAATGGTAAGAGTACACCTTATGGTATCTCCCCTCACAGGTAAAATATCTTTGGATGCATGTCAGTAGGTTGGAATATGAATCCTTTACATAGCTTCTGGGCACTGATTTGGTTAAGTCCGAGCCTATGAATTAATGCTTCAAAAATTCTTGGCAGGGTGCCATTTCGAACTTAAAGTTCTTGAACCATATTTCTTGGCCTCTTGGTATCTCGGTGACTGTATCTATGACCTAAGGAGAAGTTGGAATTTCTAGCACTCCAACTCTTGCATTCAAACCAGTGAAATTGAGAGCGAAATATTTGGTGACTTGAACATGACCACCTTGAAGTTTCTCGCAGAATCTCCAACAGTCTACCTGTTTGAATGCATGTTCAACCTCTCTGCTTCTCATGAGCACATCTAAACCTTCAAGCTCAGCTCTAAGACACCGACCTGATCTGTGATTTCTCCTTTCTTCAGACATGTCTATGAAAACCCTGCAAGAAAACTTGAAGATAAACCTACACTGTATTGGTTTGAACACTGCCTCGCTTGAACTTGAAACTGAGAGTTGCCTCGCTTGAGTCTTTCAAAACATTCTGATTATTGTCGTCTTATGCATGAAAGGAACACGGGAAAAACCAAGACTATCTCACCTCACCTTACTTTTTTGTAATTTGAAAGAATGCATACAAGACATCTAATGAATCTAATGATGAGAATTAATGGCTACATGTGATAGGCATGGTTCAAGGACTAACACATGGTGATGAAACATTAACATATTTTGATGGAAAAGACAGCTAGACAAGATCTGGCATGAATCCCTGATTTCGTAGCGCAGCCAGCACAAATTCTAGGTTTTGCGCTACGAAATCTCCTAGTTACGAATCCCTATTTTCGTAGTGCACATAGTGTATTTTTATGAGTTTGCGCTACGAAAACTCCTAGTTGATTTCGTAGCGCATGCCAACTTTAAAAGAATCTTGACACATGACACCTATGAACCAATATTGGACTAATGATAGTTAAAACAAGATTGTTGACCTTATTTAACAATGGGAACAATACTCTATCCTATGTTTTAGACTCCCTAAACAAAACAATATAAATGATTTGACCAAGACTAACTTACAACTTTGAAACCATATAAGTTGTTCAAATTTTTTTTTTAGTGATAATAGGTAAGATGGACGATAAGGTTCAGGGTACGAAGAGTCAAATGGAGCCCAATATCTTTCATTTCCCCTTGATCAAACTGTTAGTGGTGGAAAAGATGAGGAAGAAAAAACAGTCATGGAAAGAATTTTTGGTCTCATCCAAATTGACAGTTGAAATTTCAAGTAGTCCCTGGAGAAAAAAGGATGAAACCTCATTAGTGGCAAAGGAGTGTTCAACCAATAATAGAGAGTTTAGTCAAAAGGCCATAGACTTCAGTTGACCAGTCTGACAAGAAAAAAGAAAAAAAAAGTCATTTATCTCCTGAAGTGAGAGGGGTTCCCAATAAACCACTCACAAGAGTTGCGGCAAGAAGGTTACCCAATGAAAAAACCCCTCAAAATATCATTGAAGCCCAAGAAACCATAGAAGATAATCTTGATTTAGATGACAGGGATAAGGAGATTACGGAACTACATGAACAATTAAAAAAGGCTCGTTTCATCATTGCTCAACTTCAACATGACAATAGGGAGTTGAAGAAGAACATTTTGGAGAAGCCATCTAATATTGATGAAACAAGACTTGTGATGAAGATAAATTCACTTGCCACCAGGTCTAAAAGTAAAGGAAAGGTAGAAACAAAGGACATCATGGAGCTTGAGACTTCACAATTAAGGGTCCCTATGACCAAATCTTCAACCAAGAAATTATATCTACAAAAGCAAAGTCTGATCAAAGGAGAGTCAATGCAAGAAGAGAAGAATACTAATTTGGATGAAGGGCATCACACTTTCCATAGGTTGAGGAGGCAATTGAAGAAATCTCAAGATTAAATTACTAGGCTTGGAAAACAAGATGAAAGGGAAAAATAGAAGATACATGACCACTAGAATATCTGTGAACCAACATTGTTTGAAGCTAAGTATATGTTTAAGAGAATTATGCCCCTATATATACATATCAAGAAAATTTGTAGGCAAAATATCACACTGAAAAAGGAGTTGAGGGCTACAAAACAATAGTTACAAGAGGCATTGCAGGAAAACTAGAAGGAAGAAAGAGGAAATCTAGACTTGTTAGCTGAGGTAGCTAAGGCTTGAGTTTGGATAGGAAACGAAGATAGATTTTTCTTTTTTCCTTTTTGTTTAAAGTGCACTAGCCTATATTAATTATATCCTCTTATTTTTTGGAATCTTTTTGTAAAGGAGGAAAGTGACACTATAACGTAGAAAATTTGTTGCGTTACTGTCAAAAGCATTACAATTTGATAGAGGACCAAGATTTTGGCACTATTTATTATGTATGGAGGCTTAAGAAGGATTTTAAGGTTTTCAATATCATCAGTTAACTATTTTCTTAGGTCATAGACCCCAACAATTAGTCAAACCTATGTAGGTGAAAATTCGTTGCACTTCTACTATAGCTGATGATTTTCAAAGATAGAAGTTTACTATTTGAAAAAATGTTGTCCAATAGGTACCTGATGCTTTACAAGTTCTCTTTCACATGTGTGACATATTCAAAATTCTAGGAGGTGATCAGAACCATGCAAATCATGAACTCACTAGGTTTTTGGTTGCGTTTTTGCTGGAGAATGAAGTAACGCAACAAGTTTGCTGCCCTTCCACATAGTCAATAGTTTGATGTTAAAATTCGAATCCAAACCTCATGAAATTGATTCTCATGGTTATGAAAAATGTCCTGAAGTGTTTTGGAGGTTCGATCCTCATCCTTATGCATGTATTCAATGTAATTTGTTAAATATTCCTTTAGTCAAAATAGTTCTCTAATTTCTAAAAAGTAGTTCTATATTCCCTGCTACAAGCATAAAACTGAATCTTTTTGGGAAATTAGGTTCCTAAAGGGAGGAACTAAGTTTTTTTGTGTATATATTATGTATTTTTTACTAAGAAAAAGGGTTGGTCAGGGTGTGATAGAGAAGAGATTGAGCATTGTACATTTTGATTAAAAAGTGTCAGTGAATGATGAAGACTGAAGCCTATTTGTTCAATGATTCATGTATCAGTATTTTGTGCTGTTGTTTATTAACTCTTGTTTTTGTTTCATTATCTTATATTATTTCCATGCTTAAATGTCATGTCTTCAATATTTAGTGAAGAAAGAATTATTTCAAAATTCACTTTTACGTGCTCTATTATAAGTAATTGAACATTTTAGTGTTTTTCTTCAATTGTAATATCTAAAATTCGTCCTTGGGTATATGCTTTAGATTATCAATTCCACTAATCCTTTGTTCACCTCTCTACAAAAAAATTTGAGAAAGACACCATAAGGATTTCCTACCTTTCCCCTATCTAAGGATTCCTCATTTTCCCATCACATCCACTGGATATCATTAGCTAAATATGACTCCATGCCCAATGGATTTTACCTCTTCCCTATCATCAAACTGTTAAAATCTATTCCTCAATGATCTCAATACCTAGCCTAAACCCTAAGAAAACCAATCATCTAAGTGACTGAAGATTCATATACAGAGAGCCCTCTCTGAAGCTGAAAGAGCCAGATTCTAGTTTTAAGGTGGTTTGTGCTTACCTTTGAGTTCCTCTCCTCATCTTGGAAGAATTACGAAGTGCTAATAGGTTCGAGCCTACATACATGAAGTTGTGCTTCCATCTCTAGCGAGTGGCTGAAGAAATATTGGAGGTTGTTGGCTCCTGTAATTTGGTGCTTGCATAAATCCAAGAAGCTACAAGTTGGTGCTTGCAACAAATATATGAAGTTGGTTCTTCAAATGATGTTTCTAGTAATTTGATCATTTGTTTACAAAAGGAGGGAGTTGGTGCTTCCTGTCTGTGGATGCTAGCAAACAATGAAAGGGAGTTGGTGCTTCATGTGACTATTGGCTCACAAACAAATTGATGTAATAGAGTAGGTGCTTATATTGACATCAATAAAAAAACAAGTTTTGGTGGTTTTTCTCCTGGAAGGGTTTCCACATTAAACCTTTGTGTCATGTGTTTGCTACTCATGATGTGTGTGCTTTTGTTGATTCGTATAGTTGTTGTTATGAATTGCTAATGGTTTCTCTCATATAATGGATGAAAATTTTGAACGAGAAAAGATAAATTGGCATAAAAGTTTAGATTAGATTTAACGTTGATTCACCCCCTATCAGTATTAACATTACTTCCAATATTAAATTGGCCTTGAATGTAACAACCAAAATGATATCAAATACAAATCACTTCCACAGCATTCATGCCACTCCTTGGATCAACGAAACAAATCAAACTATTCATAACTTTACGTTGCAATCAATCACAAAAATGATCACCATTCCATATGCACAACCCCGATCTTCTAGAATTTTTGCAAATTCACCAATCTAGAGAATTTAGTACAACTTGCAGTGATGGTGGTGGTTTTCACACTTAGCACTTCATCCCCCACAACAAGAATGGACAACGAGAATTGGAGAGAAAGAGATGATGAAGATGATGCCACTTTTGTAATAGCACAAATCCACAACACCACATAAAGAATCCTCTTGCATTTTGACCACAATCTTAGCCACCAGGATACAAAAACATCTATCATTGAATGAAAATTGTTGAATATAGATTTCACACTATTGGGTAATGTAGATTAGAAATTGAGCCTCTCATATCTCAATGATATAACTCCCATATCTAGATCCCTCTAGCTCTGATACTAACTTAAGATAAGGGATCTCAGATAATTTATAAAAATATGAAACTTATATTAATTTGGACCTGGGTTTGCTCACAACAAATACATGGAAATTTGCCCCATTATGTAATGATGGCATTAATCAACGCAATAAACATGACATCCTAGAGGATAGAGACTCTAACTTAGCTATAACTCATGCACATTGGAAAACAATGACTTCTAGAAAAACACCTCATAACTCACGCAAATCTAGAACATTTGTCCATTATCTCCAAGTGGAATTCTTTAAAATTGAAAAAGTTTTGAATTTATTTGCATATTCTGAATATGTAAATCTGTGGGGTCATGTGTAATGGTGTAGTAAATCTAAAGTTGTACTGAATATGGTCACTCGCATCGAGGGGTTGGAATTTCAAAATAGACCCACTCATCAAATTCGATGGTTTTCACACTTCCTTGACTAGCCTACACAATTTCAACGAAACATCTTGATGGTTTTGCAAAACTTTAAACTATATTTGATAGGAAAACCACCTCGTAATAAGCAATTTCCCAATAAAATTCCATCCATGCTCTCACTCATTTCCTTGTGGGCCTACATGTAACAATGTAGTAAATATAAAACTATATTGAATATGGTCATTCACACCCATATACAATTGGATATCATTTAATTCACACCCAATTGAAATGGCCATATGTTACTTCTCATCAATATGAAATATCTATTCTTTTCAGCCCCTCACATCGACATTGGACAGTAGGATTATAGGGCCATCATGGACATTCGCTAAACACCAAAGTTTGAGTGGAGGTAAGTCAGGGTAATCTTAGCAGTTACAATGAGATTAAGGTGCACCCATATATCTGGTCATTGCTCTTAGCTGATATGGAGAATAGGAATAAGTGTAGCGAGAATGTGGTTGAGATAGTTGAATCTTATCTAGACACTAATGGTTTCACTAATAGGCCACAACAACAAAGGAAGACTTAGTTTATCAGGCCATCAAGCTTATAAAATCCAAGAAAATTGATAGAAAGAAGTAAGAGACACATCAACGAAGAAATATTTAGTTCAAGTGTTATAGAAACCGAGAAAACTGAGAGAAAGAAGCAAGTCGAGAACTAGTTCATCTCTTATCCTTATTTATGTTTTGTAAATTAAAATTTCTATCAAATTAGTTTGTTACAATCTATAGTACTAGAGATAATACCTCTTTGATAAAGACTATAATTGTATGGATGCTTCAAATAGAACCCTTTCTTATTATGGCATGCTTGAGCTTTAAGTTTCAAATTTTTATAATTTCCATACTACTATTCACTATCTAATTTGATGGAAGCTTCACTTTAATATAATCTTTACTCGTTTCAGCTAAAAATATATATATATTTGACACACACACACACACATATTCGACATCTATGAATCTCATTAGGGTAATTTCAAGAACTAAAATAGGTTTCTTAAGATAAATAATAAAATAATATTATGAATTAAAAAAAAAAAGAAAAAAAGAAAAAAAAAAGAAAATGAACTATTTTTTTTTATTGTGCTTTTGGTTATTTCCTTATAGATTTACTCAAATGTCAAGTGCATATCAATTAGATGTAGAAATAAATTCATTATTCAATGAGTAACCACTCTACATACTTATGAGAAGACCCACATCGAAAAATATTGAAGATATTTAAAAACACTATTTTTTAATGTATCTTCAAATTTTTCAATATGGGTCTTCTTAGAAATATGCAAGTGGCTAAACATTGTGTGCTTTTTAATGTATCTTATATTTTTTTCATTGACGATCCTAGCAAAAGTATGTAGAGTGGGTGCTTATTAGACATAGAATTTAATTCCGCATCCAACAAGTGTATTCACTTGACATTTGAGTAAATCTATAAGTAGATAAGTTGAAAATACAATTTAAAAAATAGTTTTCCTTTTGTTCCTTGAAAATATTTACCCCTTGGAATGACATCATTATATTGAATCATGTTGGTCTTATTAGTTCAATTTTTATTTTGCAAGTTATGTTTTAGAAACTCATTTGATCATACAGACAATTTACCTCTTTGTTTTTTTCATAATTAGAAGATTGTTTAAAGTTTTAAGATATAATTCTTTGATTGAGGACTATGAGAGATTTGAATCTTATAATTATGGCCTTTTAAAGAAATTATAAACCTCAATAAAAATTAAATATTTTGATATTTTGTTTCTCTAAAGCTTAATAAAAGTGAAATTTTCTTGGAGAATCCCTTGCATAAAATTCCATATTCATTAGGATTCGATTTCCATTGGAAACTGGAGAAGTTGTGTACGCAAACATACTAGTGATGCTACAAAAATTTATGCTAGTATGAGAATGTTGTTAATTTAGGAAAAATGACATAGTACGCAGTCCTTCAATACTTAAAATTGGAATAGCTTGGTTTATCATCACCTGACTCACCCAAAAGAGGGAACCTTAGTGACCTAAAACCAAGAGGTCAATTATGGAAGGATGTGTGAATTATGCACAGTTTAATTCCTTTATAATGGGAATTTCCTTTATTTTATTTTTCATTTGTTAAAATTATATATATATAACTCAAATTTGAGGAATGTGTTTTTCTAAAAGTTCTATGAAATTTTAATTTATTCATCAAATGAATGGTAGCATTTAATCTTTATGTAATATTTCAGAGTATTTTAATAATAGTCACAAATTAAAAGTTCGAGATATATCTTTAAAGTATTTATATTTTTTGATATTTTAATTAAATTGATTAATTAAAAAAATGTTATATGAACATGATTTATAGGTTTTTGACCATGTGGTATTTTTAAGTTATAAAACTGTAACAATGTCTATTTATAGATTAGAAATCTCCATGTTAAAGTGGGGTAGATCACCATGGTTAAAAATATCATGACATTTTCTAGAAAAAATTGCAGCCTCATTAGACTGCGTGGATGCATTGAATTTGTTGGTCAATTTCAACTAATGAGGTATGAGGCATTTCCAAAAAAGATCGAGTATGAATCTGTTTGGTTCAGAGAGTATAGGTAGATGCATTATATTTAATTGTCTAAGTCCAACTGACCATGTACGAGGTATTTAAAAAAAATGTTTGATCATGAACCTATTTGCAGCATGAATTAAGCCAATGATTGGCTCGATGCCTTTTCATCTTGTCTGTTGGATGGGAATAAAGTGATATTCAATGGACAAGATGGAAAATCATTGAGCCAGTCATTGGATTAGTGCATGGTTCTTAATATTTTCCTTCTCGAGATGCATTGCATTTAATTGTCAAATTCCAAACCACGAGGTACTTCAAAAGCACAATGTTTGATCATGAACCTATTTGCTCTAGATAGGATGGAAGCATGTAAATTAATTTTCAATTTTCACTGGATCTTTTCAAAAATGTTTTTTTATGAAGTCGTAGTTTAACTAGGCTTCAAATTTCCCCAGAAAATCATGGAAATTCCTAAAAGATTTTGGTAAAATAGGGCAATTTTTTTTGTTTGTAAATCTAGGTTACAACTACTAAACTTCAACATTTTGGGTGCCCGATGGGTTTTTGATGGTGTTTAATCTATTTACACCATCAAAAACACTATTCAAACACTCCTACTACGAGATTTTTTGAAAAAATTATTTGTCAGATTACGACCATTTTTAGATGTTCGAGCCAATTTGCATCCTTTCATGAACGTTTATTGGATTGACCACAAAGAAATTACTTTGAAAATGATTGACTATGAATTTTATCTATCAATCTATTAACAGACTAAGATTTTACATTTAAATGTAAGATAAAAAAAATAATTTTAATTAGAGATAAATTTACATGTAATTATTAATTATATTAATAAAAAATAATCGAATTATATACTAACATATACTTCATACATCATGTTAAAATTTAAAAAACATCATACAAAATAATAATAATAATAATTATTATTATTATTATTATAAGTTAAACATATATGTATGGAATAATATTCTTAACCATAAAGATTTTTCCCCATCTTAATCTATAAAAATGATTTGTTAGAATATAATGTTTTATAAAGGCTATTAACACACTTTATATGACACTTATTCATATGACATCTAAAAAAAAAAAATAACATAACTATTTTAGAAATAAATTTTTTACCTTTAAATTGCGTATACTACTATGAATATTTTAGAATATAAGGTAAATTTCTGTCGTAAACTTAATAGTTATTTATTTTGATAAGAAAGTCAGAATGGGGCTTCTAGAACTTTGTGAATTCACAGCCTGCCATGACTCAGAGGTTGATTTTGCATTACTTGTGACATACGTTGGCCTTCTCCTTTTTCCAACTGAATCACAGCTTGCATCGACTTCGATTTTGATTATGATTGACTTTATATGTATGTTGATTTTGCATTTCTTGCGACATACGTTGGCCTTATCCCTTTTTCCCTGCCATTCACAACGTGCCTTGACTCGGACTTTGATTTTGTGAAAATGTACCTACTACTTCCGACATATCTTTTCTTCACTAATTGATTTTGCTAAGATGTATTCTTGTTTCGGTTGCAAATTTCTGGATATTTCGGAAATATGCGAGAGATAAGTTGGAATAAGTATTCTTGTTTTGGTTATACTATTCAATATGATTTGATTTGATTTTGCTACGATGTAGATTTCAATAAGTATTTTTGTTTTGGAATATGCTATAGATAAGTTGGAACATCTTTTTCAATGAATTGTGATTTTGAATAGGTAGTATACTTTATAGGGAGTTTTAGATATTTATATAATATATAACAGAGATAAGTTTGAGATATTGTTTTAGTATTTTATTGAATTGCGATTTTGAATATGTAATATTCAATATGATTTGATTTTGCTAAGATGTATATTTCAAGAGGTATTCTTGTCTTGGTTCCAAATTTCTGGATATTTCGGGAATATGTGAGAGATAAGTTGGAATATCTCTTTCAATGAATTGTGATTTTGAATAGTTAGTATAATTTACCAGGATTTCTAATTCACAAGGATTTCTAGATATATATGCGGTAGAGATAAGTTTGACATATTTCTTGAGCATTTCATTGAATTGTGATTTTTAATAGGTAATATAGTTTATATTTGTTATAGGTAGAAAAATGACTAGTTTCATTATATGTTTTTTAAATGACAAGATATGTTGGGTTAATTTGTAAAGATGTAAAGATGTTTGCAACTTGATCATCGGTTGAACAATATTGCACTTCAAGAACATGGTCATGAATGAGCTTTTTGATGAAGTGCATGTGTAGCTCAATGTGTTTACTGCACTGATGTTGGACTGGATATTTGCATAGTTAAATGGTACTTTGATTATCACACCAAAGTGTAGTCAGATGCTGCTGCTAAAATCCAAACTCTGACAAGATCTAATGAAGCCACAAGGCTTCCTTACCAGCTTCTACTGTGCCACAATACTCTGCTTCTACTAACTAAAGAGAAATGGCACTTTGTTTCTTGCAAGCCCATGTAATAGGTCTAGAACCAAGAGCGAATACATAACATGAAGTAGACTTCCGATCATCAGGGTCACCAGCCCAATCGGAATCAGTGAAACTAACCAATAGAGGAGATGCTTCTGCACTGTAGTGAATCCAAACTGAATTGTACCTCAAACATAATGAACTATTCTTTTAGCTGCTTTCTAATGAATTTCATGTGTGTTTTGCATAAACCAGGCAATAAGGCCAACAACAAAGGAAAGTTGAAGACGAGTATGGGTCAGATAATGGTATAAGGTAACATCAACTCTAGGGGAAGTACAAGTGACTAAAATTTTGGCTCCAGACTGGAAGGGAGAAGGGGCTGGCTTATAGCCTTCCATGTAAAAGTGGCGTAGAAGATCACAGGAATACTTGGACTGGGAAAGGGAAATACCTTCCTTGGATTGCAAGAGTTGAAGACCAAGAAAATAATGCAAGTGTCCTAGGTCTGTCATTTCAAACTGCTTTTTATGGCTTGAATTATGATCTGAAATTGATCTAAGACAAACAATTAAGGTATTATACACTCATGTGCATGGATATGCCTATGTTATTTTATGCAACGGATCGATAAGATTGCGAAATACGCAGACAATGAAGCAGTTAAAGAAAACATAACAAGCAAACATATAAACACAACAAGTTTAATAAGGATTTCACCCAATACTCCTGGGCTACGTCTCCTGGTCCAACCTTTAGTGGTAGCCTCTCTATTATGTTTTCAAAGCAGAGTTTTTAGAACAATGAGCTCAATTTGAGTCTCACACAACAGATACAAATCAACAAGACTGTACTTGGATCCCTCAAGTCTCTGGAGTACATAGACTCTTCTTATTGACTCTCGACCTCTATTGGTCACAGTAGTATGAGTCCAATCTGAGACTCATACATGATAGGCATTACATAAGAGTGCGCTTGAACCTCTCAAGCCTTCTCTGGAGTTCACAGACTCTTTGACTCTCTTTGTCTCTATATTAACTCTGGCTCGATGCTGCCTTTGCTTTTGTACGTCAGCTCAGCTTCTTCTCTCTGCTTTCTACTCTTAGCTTTCTGCTTACTGTTCTTCTGTCAGTTTGTGGCTTTAAAGCCAATCTGCTTCCTGACTATTCGTTTCTACTTCCCGACTTTCTGGTTCCCCTGCCTCTGTCCGTTTGAATCCCTCTATCCTGTGTAATCAGTCACTGTATAACTTCTCACAGGGAGGTGGCCACCTATTTCATAAGGAACTGAGTGTCAATTCTCTTGGACATTTTCGAAACGACCGTTTTTTCCGTTTACTCCAAGAATGCCTGCGAAACACGACCTTCTGCTAACGCATCGTCCCTATCGGACTTCAAATCCTATACAACTCTGCTTGTTAACCTCGTCAAATCTGGTCACCCATCGGATTGTGTCTCCGTCGTCGACCTGGAGCCTCCAAATCCTACGGTCATCGTCCATATCAGGCGGATAAGTAACATGATGTTTACCTGTTTGATGTGAGAGGTTTTCTCTCTCTTCCACTAGATGCGTGGCAACCATTGTGTGGCATCAGGTGGGACTCGGTTGAAGCCGCTTAACACTCGAAGCCCTTCCGATATCTTGCTAGTTTTTGTGGGATCCCGCTTCTAACGGAATCAGAACAATATCTGTTGCATTTAATGATTTTTCGGGTCTAGGTGCTTGCGGCCTTTCCTTCTTTGAAGGTTTTGCCCTGCAATATGCGATTAGCGACTTCTCGCTAATCGCATATCAGAAACTACCCATTTTTCTTGAAATGGCCTCTAGATTTGCTAATTTGCGATAGCGCGCGTTACCATGGGCCGGCAGTCTGCGCGCTTGATCGACGGTCCTCGTTGCTCTGCGCTGATCACAAATTGCAACGGTTATGAGGATATCTCTAACAAGCTTGATTTTTACGAGATTTGTAGCCTTTGGCATGTTTTAAAAAGTTCATGAAAACTTAAAGAGTGTTCTAGGATCCAATTTGGATCACGACCTTCCCACTGAAAAAGCTTTTGGACCACCAAAAGTTGGTTTTTAAGCATCAATCAAGTGAAGATATAGATTCCTCGCTTGCGCAATTTCTATCCATCTTGCATTTCTTGGTTTTGAACCCTTGAGTCCAATCCTGAGGTACTCAACATCCCCTCTGTGCATAGTTCTCACTTTCCTGTCCAGAACTGTATCTTCCTGCAATTCATTGAGATATTCAGGCAACAGATCATCAATAGAAGGCAACTGACTCTGCTCTTCGAGATCTTCAGTCAATGAAGGTTCAAACAGTCTCAAGCTTTCTGCATTAACTATTGAATAGATGTGCATGTAAGCTGGCAAATCAAGGCAAAAGGCATTTTCACTGATTTTCTCAAGTATCTTGAAAGGTCCATACCTTATTGATTTCAGCTTCTTACCTTCACCTTGCATTCTATCTTTGCTAATATACAGCCAAACTTGATCACCAACTTGGAAACTATGCTCAATCTGATGCTTATCATGCCTTGCCTTGTACTTCGCCTGGCTCTTTTCCAACTATTCCTGTACTTCTTGGTGACTTTCTTGGATTTGGTCAATGAACTTGGTTTCCTTTTCCACATCACTGTGTCCCTCAACTACTATGTCTTTACCAAAGACAAAATCCAAGGGAGACCTTGGTGTGAAACCAAAATAGGTCTTAAAAGGAGATCTTTGTGTAGAAGAATGTTTAGCCTGGTTGTAAGCATGTTACACATAACACAAATGTTCATCCCAAAGCTTGGGACGCTTGCTGCAATAGCTTCTAAGTAACTAGTGTTAGAAAATTATATATTACAGAGCAATGGAACACATAAAAAATATTGCAGAAATATAAACACAGAAAACGCATAAAACAAGAGAGACACATATATACGTGGTTCACCCAGTTTGGGCCACGTGCACCCCGAACAGCCAGTCCTTCCTTTCTATTATCCAACAAAATGAAGAGACACAACCTACAGCAGATCCGCTGTAATATCCTCTGTTTTCTCTCATGGTCTCACCTCTCTGCTTCTCGCTCGGAGAATACACATATATTTTACACAGACTCAATACAATGCCCTCATACAAAGAGAGGAGTTGCCTTCTAGGGTAAAAAACCCTAAACTAAACATAAGTTCTACCGTTAGATCATCCGCCTAATGAACGACCCTGATTGACTAGAATTTACTATACTTTTACAAGGCAATTTCACATCTGTTTTTAGCTTCGGGGGCGCTGCCCCTGAGCCCCTGCTGGCCCCCGAACCCCCTCGGGGGGGACAAGTCCCCCCTGCACCCCCCCACGTGGAGAGGTGTACAAACTTCTTGGGGTATACATCCGGCTGAAACAAAGACCTCTGATCAATCATGCTCCACACACAACAATCTCCCACTTGGAGAATGATTGTAGCAACTCCACCACTGCTTCATTTGTTGGACAATGACTCCTCTTTGGACTTGGCTATTTCTTGTCTTCATCATCATCCTTGAAGACCAATCGAAACTGAGCATATTCTCAGTTTCTCCCTGGTTACAACTTTTGTTAGCATATCTGCAGGATTTTGGCTAGTGTTTATCTTTTCCAGCTTCAACTCTCCATCTTCCAACGCTGATCGTATGAAATGGTACTTGAGCTATATGTGTTTAGTCCTGGAATGAAATGTTGAGTTCTTTGCAAGATGAATGGAATTTTGGCTATTATTTTATAACGTGCCCATATCATGCTCCTTACCCAATTCACCCATAAACCTTTGTAACCAAATCATTTCTTTACTAGCCTCTATAGCAGCAACATACTCTGCTTCTATTGTTGAAAGT
>APFE031004349.1:137328-156164 GCA_000404065.3 Pinus taeda | reverse complement strand
TAATTAAAATTCTTATTATATAATTAAATATTTCAATTTAAATCATTCTAATTTTATTATTGTATAATTAAATTAAAACCGAATATTATAAAACAATTATGATAGGGCCGGATTTCATTCCCTTCACATATCTTAGCTCTATTTATTCATACCAATGAGATATGTCTTACACAATTATTGATCTATCCTGATGATGAGCCACAGTGGATGGCTCGAAACATAAATTCAAACAATTATGGATTGAAGAACATGCTTATAATCTTTGCAATTAAATCCACAACAAAATATTTCAAAGGGTGCAATTATAGCCCAAAAATATGCAAATCCTCAAGTATAATTTGCATGCACATGCAAACATACAATAAGTTTTCCCAAAAGTAGCAAATGGATCTTACTTAAGATCACCAGGATTTAGATCATTTCCTAACTGAGCAAAGAAGACGTGAGCATACACACTCTTGTTATTCTTTCCAATCCATAAATAGATACAAATGTTTCACTATGATACTTCAATATGCTAAAACATGTCTGGCCTCTGCCAAATATGTCAACCAACCTAATTGTTTTATATTAACTGCATAGATTCCAATTGATATTCAAGTCAACTAATCCAAAATATAATATGATAGAAAGTAAGATCACATTACAAGTATTAACAAAAAACAAGTATATATAAAAAACCAGAGTTTAGAATGAATTATCCCAAATAACTTTGAAGGACGATAAACTTTTCTATGTTTTCGAACATTGTTTGGGCCCCATACTACAAAAGACACATTGGTTTCTTGCTAGACAAGAGTCGCTTCATTGCTAAAATCATAAAATCTCTCATTCTCAGAGAGATAGAGCCATGTATCCCGAATCATTTACAAAATACATAAAATTAGATTGGAGCTCACAAAATCATGACAACCACAATGTGAATCCCAAGATAGTACATAAAGTAAATCCCCAGTAATGGTAGATGGGCTTTTACATTGTTACTAGAAAAATCCAACAAGGAACTCTCCAATGACAGTAGAACTTTAAAATAATAAAAATAAAAAGAAGTAAACTCAAATGGTGTTCCATTCCAAATAAATAATCTAGTTCTACATATCTAAATGGAATTAATGCCCATTAACTGTATCATGCTATGTTCCCTTAATTATCATAATAATAAATGCAGTTAGTGTAACAAGGCATGGTTGTGTGCACAATAAACATTTAAGCAAGCTTAGTTGTGTCTGATAAATGTTTTAAAAGGCTTTGTTTTTTCTTCAGTGGATATTGCAAGGAATTTGGGTCTTATCAATTTCATATACATATAAGGATATTCATATATTTTCATGGGACTTTGTAGATATATTATGCTAAGTTAAATTAGAAGCTAATCCATCAACTTTCATTTTTTCACGGCAATCTCTTAGGAAATTATGTTAAATTTAATTCATATAAAGTGGAACCAGAATGGAACTAAAATTGGCCAAATCATAAAAAGAAAAATTCATAACCTATTTTAAGCAATTTTTTGGAGTTAAGTTCATTCTAACCAAATATACAACATTAAAATAACTTGAACAATCAAGAAAAGCAAAGACTCCTACCCTATAAAATTTCTTGGTTGTAGCATTTCTCTAACTAGAGAGAAGGAATCAGTTAATGAGCATGAAGAGATCTATATCTCCTTAATTTGCAACTAGTTGCTTTGGATTTGTGTGTGAATTTCATCTGTACTAGACTATAGCATGCAACATAATAGTCCAATCCTCCAATGATATATTCCATATTAAAATGTTGGAAAATTGATATAAAATTAATAATTCTATTATTATAATACCTGTAAAAATCAGAGTAAATACCAATCTACATGTTTGTCTAGGCCATGGATAATGTGTGTAATGCTAATCTAAAGTTTGCAAAAGTTGTAAGTATTTCCCTCAAAACCCTATATGAATAGGAGCCTCCAACTGATTCTTTGCCTCCTTCAACCAGATCATAGAAATTTCAGCCCAGTGGTGAATGACCTCAACAAAAAGCAAACCAGGCATTTAGGGCACACCATGAGCACCACCACAATTGATCCCACAACCAGCCTAGCCAATGAGTCAAACACTCAATAGTAAGTTTCCAATATTGTCTTTGGCAATCTTAAATTCCAAACAACCACAACAGTGCAAAACAATGAATGGGAAGTTAATACTCCAAAACACTATTGGCACCAAAGGATGGGAAGGTACGCACAACAATAAGAAGAGTGATTCTCTAGCTACTAGAAGAGTATGGATACTACATGATATTCTACTCTTTATGATATTCTTTGGTAAATTCTATTATGTTTGCAAATTTCCACTAACATGATGGCATTACTGAATTTTTGATACCTAAGCTCCTTTATTCTTGCCAGCTAGCACTATAATCCTTTTTCCTTAGATTTGATTTGGTAGTTATTCTACTTTTATGAAATTATTTATACAGATTATCAATGTCGTTCGAGATAGTACTAATGAGGGCTAACCTAGTAGCCCACAATGTTGGTTCCTTTACAAAAATATTGTAGTATAGCTATAGTGATTGGAAATAATTTAGGAGTGCCTTGACATGTACTCTTACAAAATGACAATATGTACTTGTACTTTCCTCGATTATATTGCAATATCTAGCCCATTGCAAAAAAAAAAATTTCTATCCTTGATTATTCTGCAATACCTGACCCATTCCATGCACTTGTATCCTAACTTCTTGGCCACTCAGTTAATGCCATATTTTCTGTCGAAACACTCAAAGCAACTGAGAAAAAATTTCTCAATCTCACAACTACAACAATACTTTCCCATTATTTGCATGATGCATCAACTAAATCCAATTATATGTGACATGGATAAAGAAAATATCAACTATTATTCTACAAATAAAATGTCTTCCCAATTTGATTTCGTAACAAATAAGCGAGTACTTGAAGATTGACATATTTCACCCTCTTTTTTGTCCTTTTTTTTTTTTTGGTTGGGGGGGGGTGGGGGGGGGTGTGGTGGTTGGAAGGGGAGGGGTGTGTGTGTGTATGTTGAAGCTTGAAAAAACTTGGCCAATTCGATTTAGTTAAGAGAACGTAAGCCCTTGTTTAAGATTTTGTGTATTTCACTTTTATTTTGTTATGTCATATCTCTGATAACATGGAATAAACCACATAATTGAAAATTAAAGTCGATGCATTAGAAAAAATCAAAGAGTGAAAAGACCATACATCTCAAATCAAATTAGGATAAATATTATAAACTATAAAATACAATAAATAGAAACACACACAAATACTACATGGAACTCTAAATCCAATACAGATTTGTATCAAAGACAAGTTCAACAATGAGATTGAATTGGGTTGGAGCTTATAGGATGAACACCAAGTGCTTGTCAAAATGATAGCTAGTAGAAATGGTTAAAAATCTCATCAATGCTCTAGAACATGTGGCATCAAAGGTATATAACATAATTAAAAATAAATGTTGGTTAAAAATTGATGCATTTTGGGCTTCATTGAACCAAGTTCAAGGCAGAATTAAGGAAGTATAGGTTTCTTGCCAAGTGTTTGACAAAAGTTTTGATAATGTGAATAGTAGAAATTCAAGCTATAAAAACCTAGTATGGGTAGCTTGATTCAATTTCATAGGCAACCTGAAAGGAGATGTTTAATTCAAACTCAAAGGACTATGGTTCAGGTGCAAGGTACTGCACCCATGGAGAAAGGGGTTTTATTTTTAATAATTTGAAAATGTTAATTTTTAGTTATATAATTAATATATATATATTAATATATAATATATATATATATATATATATATTATTATGTATGTATGTATATGTATGTATGTATGTATGTATGTATGTATGTAATGTATTATGATGTATGTATGTATGTATGTATGTATGTATGTATGTATGTATGTATGTATGTATGTATGTATGTATGTATGTATGTATGTAAAACCTCATTATAAGGAAGTTTTTGTTAAGGTCGAAGGTATTCAGCTAAATGGGGGTTGATATTGTTTTGGATATTGATATGCAGACATTATGTATAACATTATGTTTTTATGAAATATGTTTTATAATTGAGCTTATAAGTTAGCCCATTGTAAATGTAATGGCATGACACACACACACACACACATATATACATTAATATTTAGTCAGGACACAAAAGGTCGACAACCATTGTGTTTGGGGCATTGAGCTTGTATATCAATGTTGCAAATGATATCAAATGTAGAGGGTGGCTAAGCCACAATGCCAAAGGTCAAGCACCATGAAGAGCTAGCGATTCCAAGCCAAGGTACCATCATACCATGAAGGAGGTCGTGTGGAGAATGGTTGTGGCATGTGCAAGAAATATGGAGGTTGGGTCATAGGCCATCAAGATGGAAACCACGCCAATGAGTTAGAGTAAAAGGGAGGGTGGAAGTATGATACCCCCCCGCCATCCCACTTTTCATCAATTTGGGTAGTTGATTGTTGGTCATTGATTTGAAAACCATTTTTTTCAAATTAAAAAAAAAAGGAGAGGAAAAAAATACTAAAAATGACATTTCCTTGTGAAATCATTTACTGGAAAAATTTGCCATATGAATGTGAATTTAGGGAAAACCCCGATGTATTGATAGAGGCATTGCTAATTCTTAGGAGAAACATGAATCAAACTCCCTCCATGTTAAAGTGGATTTTGGGGTTCGTAGTTACCAATAAATTAATCGGGCATTGTGACCATTGCATACGAGGAGAAGAAAACACAGAGTATCATCTACATCCAAAGCATGTATTGGAAGACTTAGCCATATACCCAAACTGTCTTCCACATGCCCTAAACCAAGGATGATACAATGGTGTACTGGTAAATGCATTGTTAATGAATGTTGTGAAGAAATTCAAGTTCAAAAATCTCCACAACCATGTGAAAGCCTTCCCACATATCGTTGATCAATCAAAAGAAAATTGTAACAATACAAAAAATCAGGTTAACCCTGAACCCAAAGGAAACCAGTAATCATTTTATCTTTTACTTTTTCTGCAATATTTTTAAAGTGTCTAAAACTTGATGAATTTTACTAGGGTTCAAAACTATTGTGATTATATATGATTAAAACTATAAAGGGTGTGGAAAAAGAATCAAACCTTGAGCATCACCAAGGTTTAGGATGTACTTACAAAGTTTTCACCCATAGAAAATAAATTTGACATCTAAAGTGCCAAATCGATGGGATTCCTTGAAAAGAACATATGCCTCATGAAGTACCAAAAGGTGGACATTCTCAAAACCCTAAACTACATCTACCCTAGGCCACCCTGTTGCTATTATCAGTGTTGCCTACTCGTAGGTTCAATGAACTGCCCACCTTGTGCAAGAAACACCATGATTATTATTTAGATTAATGAATACCACTCCTTTCAGAAGGGTCATATTGACTTGCATGTTCAAGCCATTGTAGACACTGAAAAGCTTATTAATGGGGTTTCTAGTGAAAAGAGAAAAAATAAAATCAAAAGGAAATGTTTTCCTAGTGGAGTCTAATGTTAACATGGATTTTTTTGTACTTGCCAAATCTCTCTCAAATTTAATGTGCTTGGAGCGATTATATTCACTCAAAATTTAACCTACTTGGAGGATTATATTTTCTCTAATAACAATAGGATGAATTTATGTTGTCATTAAAATTAAAATAGTGGAAAAAAATTTGATGTATTAACAATAATATTGGTGTAAATTTTTATTTATTTATTTTGAAACATGTAAGTTTTCAATTTGATTTACATATTTAATTTTTCTTCTTAAATTTAGTTTTAATGAAAACAAAATCTCGTGCAAATTGATTAGTTTTTTTTTAATAGTGGGAAAATCTATCATAACTTTGTTGTCAAACTAGTAGAGAGGACAAACATCTCTAGTTGTTATCCACAAATGCAGGCTGACTCATCAAAGTTATTCAAGAAACATTATGCCACCTAGAATGACCCATGTGTGGTCTATAAAAGGGTAGGCTTTCACTCCTGCCAAATCCCCTAAGTCTTGGGTCATTAACGTGTTTCCTTGTGTTTTAGGAATACCAGACCTTAGCCAATCAAAAGTAGTTTTAGGGCATACTCCAAGCCCAATCGATTAATTTGTATTTCGAAAAAGATATCAAAATTAATTATTGAAATGTTTTTATTTACCAAAATTTATATTAATATATCATATTATATCTTAATAAATATGATTTAATTTTAAAAATTATAAATGATAAGGGTTATGATAAATATAAATGTTTTTCTCTACTTCTCATTCTCAATTATTAGTTTCATAGAGGTAATTTACAATAATAATTATTGTTTTTATTGATATACTTCCAATTTTGAGTTTGATCGAGAGTTTATGGTAACTCGTATACATTCATATGTGAGAACCTTAACCATAACTCTGGAAAGAAAAAATAAAGAGGATAACTTAAATCATGAGGTTTAGGAAATTGTCATGGTATGTGGGAATATGTATAGTTAGTTCAAATGTTTAAAAGAAGATGTGACATATCTATATATTATGATAGGATTGAAGGGAGACAACAGTCCTAAGGTGTGGTATATATAAAACATAAGATACATATATTATAAATTTTAATGCGTACATAACATTAATAACACCAATAATTTTAAGTGGCATAGTATTATTATGGTGTAGTATGTAGAGGTAGGAGTTGGGTGAACAAGAGGGCACAAAGTGGACTTGAGGATATTCTCTATTACTTATGTCTTTAATTAGAAAATAGACATGGATATACAATGAATGAACTTAAAGTAATGGAACTCTAATTGTGTATTTGAAACTATGAGAGAGTTCATTGTAAAGGTGTTAAGTGTCAACATAATACTCATAAATATAAAGGACGAAAATGATTAGTATTCCAATTACATCATGAAGAGATATGTCAAGATGAAGAGAAATTGTTGTTAAATTGTATTTATGCTAGTGGGAATTTTTTTTAGTGTACAAATGAGGTACATTCACTTGTAAGTTTAGATTATTGAAGTGACACAATTAAAATGGCTAACATAAATGATTGATTCGTATTATCGTAGTACTTGTTAGGTAGTCATATTTTTGTTGCTAGACTAAATTAGTCATTTAAGTTAGTCATTTTTAGTTGTATTACCTATTAGTTAGTCATATATTTTAACCCAGGACTAAATTAATCATTTATGTTAGTTGTTTTTAGTTGGGTCACTTAAGATTGCTCATTTTTGGTAGTATTTCACTTGGAAAAGTTGTAGTGACTAAATTTTTTAGTCACCTAGTCACTAATTTCTATTTTTCTACTAGTGAAGTCTCAATTCCCTTTCAAACTAGTTCCAAAAACACTTGCTAGCCCATGCATTCACATAACCATTAAATAATGTAACAAATCATGAATATGATTCATAACAAGAGAACATCATTTAACCGGGCCTTGCATCATATAACCAAAATGAATCCATGAAAAACCAGTCATAAAATAAACATAATAACTAGTACATGTGCTCATTGATCACAATAAGAAAATAATGCATATTAACATATGCACATGCCATCTAATTCAAGGACTTCCATGTACCACCTGGCCATATATTGGGTCAAATCAAATCTCTCTTTCATCCATTAGCCCCCATGCCATATTCCAAGCATGAATGTGGGTTGTCATGGGATAAACCAAAGTAGAACCAACCAGGGATTCCAGAGGCCAAACCATCTCAACCCTTAACTATAGTGATTTCACCTAAACTGGTCTAGAAATAAATAACACCCAACAAGCTTGGATGCCTCCAAATTTCTTCACCTTACCTCAAGGAATTTTCTTGTCTCCACCCATCTGTCAAGAATGCTAGGAGAAATCCCATCTCCACCCTTGACCCTTGGGAATTTCTTGAGACCACATCACTAGTATATAAAGTCTACCGGACATCCAAAGCTCAAACCAAAATAAGGAACCTACAACACCATGGCTATCCAAGAATTGGCAAGGTAGGGCTAAAAAGAACCGTCAATCTAGGAAAGTCCCATGTCAATGAAAACAAAGCAAACAAATAACCAAATGCATATATCATGCATTCAAATATCAGCAATGAAACCACACTTGCATCCTGTTACCTAAAATGTATTAATGCTACAGTTGCTTTTATAATTCTTTCATTGTGCTCCCTTTCTTGTTTTTTATTGCTTGCTTGTCCAAATGCTTCCTCTCTCTTCTCTTGGAGTTCTATTTCTAAAAGTGATCAAAAGCTAGAACTGAAAAAAGTTGTGATCTAATTATTTGATGCATTTTTATCATTGATGTCTGTTCTCTTCCTTTCCTTTTTTCCTTTTCTTCATTTTCCTCAAACTTCTTTCTAATTTCCTTTGCATTCATATTTGTGTCTCTTCATCTTCCTTTTCTCCTATTTTTCTTTATTTCTCATATTAAATTGACATTTCTTGCCTCTTGCCTTTTCCAATTCCTTTGCCAATTTACATAACCATTAATTAACCATAATTGATGCCCACTATAGTTCTTTTTCCTTCATTCATCTTGGATTACGCGTCCCATGACCCTGGTCTTATTTTATTTACATAAAAAATCAACATGGGGTTGTCACAAACCATCCCCCTTGGGGGAACACCATCCTTGATCTTCTATGACACTTAATACTAGCAAAACATACTACTTATGAAGCTTTATAACATAGTTCAATGCAATATTTACATTGAAAACTGTTGAAAACTGTGACAAACATTAAAAACATACCATTTATTAGAGATTTATAACACAACTCGATGCGGTATTTACAATGACGCAGTCACACACACAAATATATATGGATATATATGTGTGTGTGTGTGTGTGTTTCAACCATCAAATAAATAAGGATATAATTCCCACATCTGATCATCCATCTCTGATCCGGATTTAAATAGGAACGCAACAAATTACAGAGATAACAATAAATAGAAAGATGCAGCAGAAATAATACTTCATTTCATTAATGTAAAATATTGAAATATGCTTACAAACAGTAATGGAAATAAACCAGCTAGGGCGATGGTAGCTTATCTCTGAGAAGAGATGTGGTGGCTACATGCCTCTGAACTGTGTTACAATGAGGCTCGAAGGCCTCTTTATTGTTGAGAAATAATGGAAAACCCTTAACATCCCAAAACCTAACCCTAAAAGATGAAATGCCAAATTGTGGGCCCCGTTTTGGGTAAGTTGGTACATCAACTTCCCAAGGTCATAACTTTGGCACCCAATCTTCGTTTGACGTGTACAATAGCTCGTTAGAAAGATCTGACCGAGCACTACAACTTTGGGAAGAGCAACATGGTCCATGGACACATGTTGCTCCCATATTTCCCAAAAAATGTCGTTTAGGGCCTCAAAATGGCTCCGGAAGTTTATGACCCGAAAAACTGCTAAAAATAGTAAATTGTGCTACAATGACGGAAACTAAAAACTGAAAGAGACAGTTGTGTGGATCCAAATGGGATAGGTGGGTGGCCACCAACATCCACCTGGATCATTCCTCCCCCCTTAGGAAGTAATGGTCCCCATTGTGTTGAGTTCCTCCATCTGGTGAACTTGGTCTCTGGTGAGCTGTTCTGCAATCTCTGACGTGTCCAGTAATGGTGGAAAGCATGGTAGAGGGTAGTACACATTGAACACTTGGTGTAGGTGGAGGAATGGAGGAATAATGTGCTCCAAAGCATTATATCCCACAACCTTGGTAATGGTGTAAGGACCATGTCGGCGTGGCCGGAGCTTCTGATGGGCTCTTGTAAGGCGTTCTTTCTGTAGATGAAACCAAACTTTGTTTCCCACCTAAGGCTTGTGTGGTACCCCTGTGGGTGAGGAGAAGTTATTCCCATGTTTTTTCATTACCATATCTCTTTGTTGTTGTTGATGCTGCGTGGAGGAACCCTTCGCGGGGGTCATGGATGTGACAATGACCTTCCCCTTACTTTGGGAGTGAACAAGACAGATGAATTTCCTAGTCTAGGAGACGATTATGCTGCATTTCTTAGCAGAGATCAAAGAGGTGGCAGTAGGTAGGGCTACCTCTGGTATCCTGTATAATGAATTACCCAAAGTAATAATAACAACACGAGGCCTTGACTCATACACAACATGTCGCCTCCACAAGTATGGTTGGCCTAATAATACATCACAAACATCCAGAGGTGTAACATCACACAATACCTCGTTTGTGAAGGGCTTGATGCTGTAGGGAAGACAGAACTACTGGAAAACTTTGAGATCTCGTCCTTCATGAAGCCACCCAATACTCTACGGTTGCGGGTGTGGTGTAGTCGGTAGGCCCAACCGCTTCACAACCTCTATTGAAATCAAGTTCTTTTGGCTGCCAATATCGACAATGAATTACAGCGGTGAACCCTTCGGCCACATTTGTGAGTGGAAAAGACGTTCCCCCTCCTCTGGATATTCGCACTCATTCTTCTGGATCTTAGCAGTGGCAATAGTGATGTTGGGCTCCGCATCAATGATCTGCTTCCCTTTTCCATTCCCCTTGTCAGGTTCTGACTCAAGGTTGGAACATGCATCCGATTCTGAAGCCTTCAACTTGGCCACCAACGACTGCTTGGTCCGACACTCACTTGTGTTATGAGTGGGACTCTTGTGGAACTCACACCACTTTCCTGTGTCCTTCTTTGACTTCGTGGTGTTGTTCTTTTCTTGCAACTTTGACGAGTTGTCTTGGGTCACCCCGCCTTGGCTTTGTCCTTTGGTCTTCAGATTTGTAGATCCAATGTCTTGCTTCTTCTACTTGAACTTTTGCTCGAGTTTGACAGCGTATTAGTACGTTGTGCCGAGTGAGGAGATGTTTAGGAAGTCCATCTCTTCCTAGATGTATCTATGTAGGCAGCCATGCTATTTGAGTACCAAATGCAGCTTAGAGTCCTTGATACCCAACTGTGTGCGAAGGGTATGAAAATTTTTTGTGAACTCCGACACATCTTGGTCCCTTCCCTACCGCAGTGTGGTCCATTTGATGTATTTGTCCTCATAGCTTTTGACAGGGTAGTACTACTCCTTGACGGCATCCCGGAATGAATCCTAGGTGGGTGCAGCTGAAAATAGTGAGCCAGTATTTTCATCCATCTGCTCGCAGTAGGTTTCCCACTAGTCCTTAACAGAAGAGTGAAAACAATCTTTTCCCGACTTGAAAATTCATGAACAGAAAAATACCCTTCTAGGATATTTAACCATTTATCTACGGTATCTGCATCTATTTTACCCTCGAAGATGGGGATTTCAAAATTAAATTGTACTTTAAAGGGTGTGGCATTTCCAAAGTAGCTATTGGAAGCCGATGTGCCGCCTCTGGGTAGCCACTGAAGGATCTGTGCAAAGTTATCCATCATCGCTTTCCTTTGTCACTCGAGGGCTTCTTCAAGCAATATTTTGATAGGATCTTCTGCCCCCTCATCTTTCTTCTCATCTGCCATGGGAGGCCGTCGGGATTTACGAGGTTGGTCTTGCAAAGGTTCGACTAGTTCAAGCCTTAACTCCTTATATCTTGACCTCATTGAGGACATGCAAAGAAAAATAGAAAAAAAGCAGACTGCTTCGATACCACTAATTTGGATTGAAATAGGAACACAACAAATTACAGAGATAACCATAAATAGAAAGATGCAGCAGAAATAATATTCATTTCATTAATGTAAAATACTGAAATATGCTTACAAACAGTAATGCAAATAAACCAGCTAGGACGATGGTAGCTTATCTCTGAGAAGAGATGTGGTGGCTACATGCCTCTAAACTGTGTTACAATGAGGCTCGAAGGCCTATTTATTGTTGAGAAACAATGGAAAACCCTTAGCATTTGAAAACCTAACCCTACAAGATGAAACATGAAATTGTGGGCCCCGTTTTGGGTAAGTTGGTACATCAACTTCCCGGGGTCGTAACTTTGGCACCTGATCTTCATTTGGCGCGTACAATAGCTCGTTAGAAAGATCTTCCGAGTACTACAACTTTGGGAAGAGCAACATAGTCCCATGGACCCATGTTGCTCCCAAATTTCCCAAAAAACGTCATGTAGGGCCTCAAAACGGCTCTGAAATTTCAGGACCCGAAAACCTGCTAAAAATAGTAAATTGTGTTACAATGACGGAAACTGAAAAACTGAAAGAGACAGCTATGGGGGTCCAAATGGGATAGGTGGGTGGCCATCAACATCCACCTGGATCATTCCTCCCCCCCTTAGGAATCAATGGTCCCCATTGCATTGAGTTCCTCCATCTGCTGAACTTGGTCCCTGGTGAGCTGTTATGTAATCTCTGACGTGTCCAATAATGGTGGGAAGCATGGTAGAGGGTGGTACACATTGACCACTTGGTGCAGGCAGAGGAATGGAGGAAGGATTTGCTCTAAAGAATTATATCCTACAACATTGGTAATGGTGTAAGGACCATGTCGGCATGGTGGGAGCTTCTGATGGGCTCTTGTAAGGTGTTCTTTCTGTAGATGCAACCAGACTTTGTTGCCCACCTAAAGCTTGTGTGTTTACCCTATGGGTGAGAAGTTATTCCCGTGTTCTTTCATGACCTTATCTCTTTACTATTGTTGTTGCTGCATGGAGGAATCCTTCACGAGGGTCATGGATGTGGCAATGACCTTCCCCTCACTTTGGGAGTGAACCAGACAAATGAATTTCCTAGTCTGAGAGATGATATTGCTGCATTTTTTAGTAGAGATCAAAGAGGTGGCGGTAGGTGAGGCTACCTCTAGTATCCTGTATAATGAATTACCCAATGTAATATTAACAAAATGAGGCCTTGACTCATACACAACATGTCACCTCCACAAGTATGGCTGGCCTAATAATACATCACAAACATCCAGAAGTGTAACATCACATATACCTCTTCTGTGAAGGGCTTGATGTTGTAGGGAAGGCGACACTGCTGGTGAACTTTGAGATCTTGTCCTTCATGAAGCCACCCAATATTGTACGATTGCGGATGTGGTGTAGTTGGTAGGCCCAACCGCTTCATGACCTCTGCTAAAATCAGGTTCTTTTGGCTGCCACTATCGACAATGAATTGTAGCGGCGAACCCTTCACCCACATCTGTGAGTGGAAAAGATGTTCCCCCTCCTCTGGATCTTCGGGCTAATTCTTCTGGATCTTAGTGGTGGAAATAGTGATGTTAGGCTTCGTATCAATGATCTACTTCCCTTTGCCATTCCCCTTGTTGGGTTCTGACTCAAGGTCGGAACATGCATCTTATTCTAAAGCCTTCAACTTGGCCACCAGTGACTGCTTGGTCCGACACTCACTTGTGTTATGAGTGGGACTCTTGTGGAACTCACACCACTTTCCTGTGTCCTTCTTTGACTTCGTGGTGTTGTTCTATTCTTACAGCTTTTATGGGTTGTCTTGGGTCACCCCGCCTTGGCTTTGTCCTTTGGTATTCGGATTTGTAGATCCAAAGTCTTGCTTCTTCTGCTTGAACTTTTGCTCGATTTTGACAGCGTATCAGTATGTCATACCAAGCGAGAAGATGTGCAGGAACTCCATCTCTTCTTGGATGTATATGTGTAGATAGATGCATTATTTGAGTACCAAATGCAGCTCAGAGTCCTTGATACCTAACTGTGTGCGAAGGGTATGAAAAATGTTTGTGAACTCCGGCACATCTTGGTCCCTTCCCTGCTGCAGTGTGGTCCATTTGATGTATTTGTCCTCATAGCTTTTGACAGGGTAGTACTACTCCTTGATGGCATCCTGGAATAAATTCCAGGTGGGTGCAGCTGAAAATAGTGAGATGGTATTTTCATCCTTCTACTCGCAGTAGCTTTCCCACCAGTGCTTGACGTGGGGGGCTGCTTTGAGAAGTGCGAAAACAATCTTTTCCTCACTTGAAAATTCATGAACAGAAAAATACCTTTCTAGCAAATCTAACCATTTATCTACGGCATCTGCGTCTATTTGACCCTCGAAGATGGGGATTTCAAAATTAACTTGTACCTTAAAGGGTGTGGGGTTTCCAGACTATCTATTGGAAGCCGATGTGTTGCCTCTGGGTAGCCGCTGAAGGATTTGCGCAAAGCTATCCACCATCACGTTCCTTTGTCGCTCGAGGGCTTCTTCGAGCAATATTTTGATAGGATCTCCTGCCCCCTCATCTTTCTTCTCATCTGCCATTGGAGGACGTCAGGATTTCGACTAGTTCAAGCCCTAACCCCTTATATCCCGACCTCATTGGGGACATGTAAAGAAAAACAAAGAAAAAGCAGAATGCTTTGATACCATTGATCTGGATTTAAATAGGAACTCAACAAATTACAGAGATGACCATAAATAGAAAGATGTAGTGGAAATAATACTTCATTTCATTAATGTAAAATACTGAAATATGCTTACAAATAGTAATGGAAATCAACCAGCTAGGGCGATGGTAACTTATCTCTGAGAAGAAATATGGTGGCTACATGCCTCTGAACTGTGTTACAATGAGGCTCAAAGGCCTATTATTGTTGAGAAACAATGGAAAACCCTTAACACTCCAAAACCTAACCCTACAAGATGAAACGCCAAATTGTGGGCCCCGTTTTGGGTAAGTTGGTACATCAACTTCCCGAGGTTGTAACTTTGGCATCCGATCTTCATTTGACACGTACAATAGCTCGTTAGAAAGATCTGTCCAACTACAACTTTAGGAAGGGAAACATTCTTCCATGGACCCATGTTCCTCCCAGATTTCCCAAAAAACATCGTTTAGGGCCTGAAAATGACTCTAGAAGTTCAAGACCTAAAAAACTGCTAAAAATAGTGAATTGTGCTACAAGGAAGGAAACCGAAAAACTGAAAGAGACAACTGTGTGTGTCCAAATGGGATAGGTGGGTGGCCACCAACATCCATCTGGATCATTGATCATCCATCTCCCATGTAACTTCATCGGGCCCAAAGTGCTTCCATTACACTTTAACTTGCTATATTGCTTAGTTCTTAAGCATGGGTTATTTTTGCTACAATATGCATTATGGATCTTGAGGGAAATATTCCTCTAGTTCCACCTATAATACAGACAAATCAATCACATGGTAAACATCCTGCAAATATCTCTTAAGCAATGAAACATGGAAAACATCATGGAATTTCACTGTTGGAAACAATGCAAGTCTATATGCCACTTGTCTAATCCTCTCAAGGATCTCAAAAGGCCTGCAATAATGAGGTGTTAACTTGGCACATGACCCAATCCTCAAGGATCTCCTCTTGGGCTTCATGCACAAATACACCTACTCCCCATCCTAAAACTCCTTGAATGTTCTATGTTAATATGGATAACTCTTCTTCTTGTCTCATGTTTCCTTCAAATTCCTTTTAATAACCTACATCACCTACTCCATCTCAGCCAACATATTTGGTCTAATCATTACCCTATTCAATGGATCACTCTAGTTGATAGGAGTATTACAACTTCGCCCATAGAGAGCCTCAAATGGACTCATTTTCAAGGATTCTTGATACCCATTATTATATGCAAACTCTACCAGTAGAAGATACTTAATCCATGTGGATATTGGTGGCCACCCGCCTATTCCACTCAAACCCCCACCATTGTTTCTTTCAGTTTTTTAGTTTCCTTAATTATAGCACAATTTACTATTTTTGGCAATTTTTTGGGTCGTGAACTTCTAGAGTCGTTTTGAGGCCCTAAGCAACGTTTATTGGGAGTTGTTTTGAGGCCCTAAATGAAATTTTTTGGGGAAACCACTGGTGGTGAATACAAGTTTTCCGCTTGGTATTTTTTATCAACAGTTGTAGTCCTCGGATAGATCTTTCTAACGAGGTATCGTGTGCATCAAACAAAGATTGTATGCCAAAGTTACGACCCCGGGAAGTTGATGTACCAACTCACCCCAATGGGGTCCATAGTTTGGTGTTTCATCTCCTAGGGTTAGGGTTTTGGATGTTTAGGGTTTTCAATTTTTTCTCAATAATAAATAGGCCTTCAAGCGTCATTGTAACACAATTCAGATACATGTAGCCGACACATCTCTTCTCAGAGATAAACTACCATCGCTTGAGCTAGTTTATTTCCATTTTGTATGTAAGCATATTTTAGTTCTTTGATATTAATAAATGAATTTTTATTTTTGTTGCATCTTTGTGTGTATGGTTATTCTATAATTTTTTGCGTTCCTATTTAAATTTAGATCAATATTTTTTTGTGATTTGGGGGCACCTTTCCCTTGCTATGGATTCGCAGATCCAAAGTCTCGCTTTTCATGTTTAAGCTTTTTCTCGATCTTGATAGTGTATCGGTACGTCGTGCTGAGTGAGGAGATATCTAGGAAATCCATCTCATCTTGGATGTACCTATGTATGAAACCACACTACTTGAAGTAGAAAATGTTTCATAGAATCCCTGATACCAAACTTTGTTTAAAGGGTATGAAAAACATTAGTATATTATGCCACGTCTTGGTCCCTTCCCTACTGCAGCATGGTCCACTTTATTTATTTATCTTCATAGCTCCTGACACGGTAGTATTGCCCCTTTATGGGGTCCCAAAATGAATTCCAAGTGGGTATAGCTGAAAACAATGAGGGCATACTTTCATCCTTCTGCTCATAGTAGGTTTCCCACTAGTCCTTGATGTGGGGGGTGGCTTTGAGAAGAGAAAAAGTAATATTTTCTTGGCTAGAAAATCATGAACATAAAAATATCCTTCTAACAAATTTGACCATTTATCTATGACGTCTACATCTATTTGGCCCTCAAATATGGGAACGCAAAATTTTACGTGTACCTTTAAAGGAGTGGTGCCTCTAGAGTGGTTGTTGTATGTGGATGCACCACCACTGTTTCTACCACAAACATCCAGAAGGAGGAACCTGAATATCTAGAGGAGGAGAAGTGCCTCTTCCACTCCTAGATGTGGGTAAAGGGTTCCCCGCTACATTTCATGTCGATAGTGGGAGTCAAAAGAACCTCATTTCAATAGAGGTTGTGAAGTGGCTAGGCTTACCAACCACAACACACGTAAAATCGTACACCATTGAGTGTCCTCACCAGGGACGGGATCTCCGTTTCAGCCAGCAGTGTCACCTTCCATACAACATCAACCCCTTCACGGATGAGGTATTATGTGACGTTGCTCCTCTTGATGTTTGTGATGTATTATTAGGCCAACCATACTTGTGGAAGTGGCATGTTGTGTCTGAGTTAAGGCCTTGTGCTATTATTGTTACCTTGGGAAATAATTTGTGCAGGATATCGAGGTAGCACCGCCTACTGCCATCTCTTTGGTTACTACAAAACAATGCAGTAAGCTCATTTCCAAAACTGGGAAATTTGTTTTCCTAATTATACGTCCTCAGGGAAAGAAGAAGACAGTGGCCACGACCTCCAGACAGGTCCTCTCGGCATGACAAAAACAGATGGACAAGGTCGTGGAGGAGTACGAGGACATCTTCACCTCCCCCATAGGGATTCCTTTGCACTGTCAAGTGAAGCACTCCATTGATCTAACCCTAGGTGCATCATTTCCCAATGGACCAATCTATCAGTGCTCTGTTCTAGAGAAAGACAAAATCAAGAGGCAGATTCAGGAGCTACTACAGAAAGGTCACATCCAACCAAGTTCATCACCCTGTGGGAACCTAATCATGTTGGTATAGAAGAAGGATGGGACTTGGAGACTTTGTATTGACTATCGAGCACTGAACAAGATGACTGTCCAGAATAGGTATGCGATCCCATGGATTGATGACCTCCTGGACCAAGTCAAGGGGGTAAAATATTTCAGCAAGATCGACTTGAAATCTGGATATCACTAGGTACCAATTGAACCCTCCAATGTGTGGAAGATTGCCTTCAAAGCCAAGGAGGGCCTTTTCAAATGGTTGGTTATGCCTTTCAAGTTGACGAATGCTCTTGCAACCTTCATAAGACTGGTGGAAGACACCTTGCAGCCATTCACCAACATATTTGTAGTGGTATACTTGGATGACATCCTGATATTCAGCGAGATATTTGAAGAGCACCTCCAGCACATCCGACAAGTTCTCCAAACACTGCAGCAACACAAGCTATGCCCCAATTCGGAGAAATGAACCTTTTGCATGACCCAAGTTCAGTATCTGGGATATATTGTTGATGAACATGGGGTGCATGTGGATCCATCCAAGATCCAAGTCATTCAAGATTGCCCAGCCCCAACCACTCTGACAGAGCTCTGGAACTTTCTGGGTCTTGCCAATTTCTACCACAAGTTCGTGTCAAGGTTCTCTCATATCACTTGGCCCTTAAGTCAAGTCACCAAGGGAGGAGTGAAAGAAAAATTCTTTTGGTTTAAATCTCAACAATAGGTGTTTGCAAAGTTGAAACATCGCTTATGCTTTACACCAATGCTCACATTACCAGACTTACAACAACATCTTGAGATCGAGACATGTGCCTCTGATTATGCTATTGGGGCAGCCTTCACTCAACAAGGGCATCTAGTGGCATATCATAGTGAGACACTTTTAGACATAGTCTGGAAGTATCCCACTTATGACAAAGAGATGTATTCCATTGTGTAGGCCTGCTGATAATGGAAGCATTACATTTTGGGGAAGGAAACGGTCATCCACATAGACCACCGACCCCTGAAATTCATATAGATGCAAGGGAAGTTGCAGAGTGTGTTGGGTGTGGAGCCTAATTATCTTATATATTCAAAGGTATCGTTGCATTGGACCCCAGTTTGAAATGGGGCGACAATACCGCCTGTAAAATATTCATTACAGGGGGGGTCCAGGGGGGCGGCTACGACCTTTGGGGAGCCCCCCCCCCCC
>APFE031004349.1:98654-135650 GCA_000404065.3 Pinus taeda | reverse complement strand
CCCCCCCCCCGGCAGGGGGTTTCGGGGGTAGCACCCTCGAAGCTAAGAATAGATGTAAAATTGCCTTGTAAAAGTATAGTAATTTCTAGTCAATCTAGGTCGCTCATTAAGCAGAGATATAACGGTAGAAGTTATGTTTAATTTAGAGTTTTCTGCCCTAGAAGGCAACCCCTCACTATATATGAGGGAATTGCATTGCATCTATGTATATCTGTATTCTGAGTGACAAAGACAAATGATATTGAGAGCAAAGAGGGTGTTATAGCGGATCTATTGTAGGTTATATATCTTCATTTTGCTGGATAATATAATAAAAGAAGGACTGGCTGTTTCTCCATGGATGTGGCCCAAACTGGGTGAACCAGGTATATCTGCGTCTCTCTTGTTTAATGCATTTTTTGTGTTTATATGTCTGCAATATTTTATGTGTTCCATTGCTCTATAATATATAATTTTCTAACAACTAGTATCAGAGCCGAAGGTCTATTTGGCTGATAAACTCGCAGGAAAGAAGGGTTCCTCATTCGAGTGGGAGCAATGGCAGAAGATGGTAAGTTTAGGGTCGAGGAATTTAACGGACAAAACTTCTCGCTGTGGAAGATGCAAATGGAATATTATCTGTATCAGAAAGATCTGTACCTACCATTGGGCGGAAAAACAAAGATGCTGATGGGTATGAGAGATGAAGAATGGAACCTTCTCGATAGAAAGGCACTTGGAATAGTACGGTTGTGCCTTGCAGCATTTGTCGCCTTCAACATTTCAAAGGAAACAATGACAGAGGGTTTGATTAAGGTGTTGACGAAACTATATGAAACACCCTCGGCCTCAAACAAGGTATTTCTTATGAAACGATTATTTAATATGAAGATGTCGGATGGTGGATCTGTTGCAGACCATTTAAATGATTTTAATACTGTTACAAGTCAGTTAAGTTCTGTAGGGGTAAACTTTGATGATGAAGTTAGAGCTCTGTTATTATTGTGCTCATTGCCAAAAAGTTGGAATGGTTTAGTAATGGCTATTAGTAACTCTGTTTATGGATCTAGTACTTTAAAGTTTGATGATGTTGTCGGTGCTATCCTTAGCGAGGAAATGTGATGGAAAAGCTCTGGTGATACATCGGGTAATGCTTTGAGTGCAGAGTCTAGGGGAAGAAAAATGGAAAGAGGAAAGAGCACAGGATATTGCAGTAAATCAAGGAAAGGTAGATCCAAGTCCAGATCAGGGATAGTGTGCTGGAAATTCGGAAAGAAAGGACACCTAAAGAAAGACTGTAGATCTCGGAAGGGAAAAGAAGGAGATGCACAGTAAGAAAACAATAATGAAGAAAATGTGACAGGTGAGGTGTTACAAGATGATTTGTTTCTTTCTTTCTAAAATATTACTGATTCCTGGGTGGTAGATTCAGGGGCTTCTATTAACCACTCAATTGATTGCACAATCAGCTATTCACTAAGTGACCACTTGACTGATTACCTCCTATTAACCAATCCTTGGATTGATTGGCTCTAGAAACTCCATAGGTTTTATGAACCAACATAAGCTCAACTTCCAACATTTTCCAATAAATAGTGATAAAACTTCTCTTTCCATAGTCAAATAATTACATTTTTCTTTATTTAACTTTTGACCAGGATATGTGTTCAAATGGTCAATTGTGTCTCCATATGGTTGTTCTAGTATTGCTCCAACTTCCATTAGGGAACAGTTTAGGGACTAAATTTTACCCATGGTATAATATTCCATGGTTTCTCTCAAAATATTATTAGCCAATTTCTATTTTTTCTAAAAATAATTCACCAAAATTCTATAGGATAAAATTATTTTACTTTAAAAATTGCCAACATTTCATATAAACCCTGTAAAATCTTTATAGTTTTGAATATTTTTACAAAAATATAACCAAACATTTTATCCTTAAAATTTTGATATTTTTTCTAATCCTTATTAATCATTAGTAAGATAGGGCAAGGTTTCTACACTTTAAGATATATTTCCATCCTTAATATTTTCCCTAACTTAAATGTCTAATGCATTGACATGGATCTGAAACTCCTTCAATCAATCAGGAAACCTTAATATAAGTGCCCCCACCAATTTTTATTTTAATAATTCAAAGGATTCAATCCACTCTTGACTCCATATGAGCTCGACATCTTTGTTGAGAAGATTCTTGATGGTGAAAGTAATATCAGAGTAGTGACTTATATTGGATTTTCAATAGTATCCTATGTGTCCCAAGAATATTTTTATTTATTTCTTAATCACTAAAGGTTTGAATTTGGGTATAACTTTTATTTTTTTTATGTCTTCCTTGATTTCATCTTCACATACAACATGAACAGACAACATTTCAATAGATGTGGAAAATATGCACTTTCTATGCTTTAAGGAAAGATGAATTTATCAACCCCTTTCCAACATCATTCTAATCCATTGTATTTGATCTTTATGTAGGCTATAAATAGTTCAATAGTCAAAGTACACAAATTATCTTGTAGTTGTATTCTTTAAATTCTTTAACCATAATTGTTGAAAATATTATTGGTGCATTTTATATCTAGAAGGCCTAACCCTTTATGATAAGGAGCCAAATTCTATAAAAAAAAAGGTTATGTCTCTTGATCCTCCTCAATTATAGGTACTTGGTTATACCCAAGAAATCCATAATGGAATTAGTAACACTCATTTCTTACTGCTTCATTAATTATTTTTCCAGAGAATGGAGTCAAGAACAAATTTGTTAGTGTTATATTATTAAGCCCCCAAAAATTGACACATATCCTCAATTTCTTTTGGCCATGCTTGTTTGGTCACACTATAATAGGACTAACCCATTTAGATTCATCAAATGGATATATCATTCCAAATTTAACATCCTTTTAATTTCCTTCTATATAATGGGTTTGTATTTATGAGCCAATTTGTAACGGTATTTTTTAATGGGTTTTGCCCCTTATATGAGGTCAATTTTCATCTCCCCCATTTCTTTTACAAGTTATTTTATGCCTTTATAATCTCAGATGTATACATCCTTATATTCTCTTGGTAGGTCAACTATCCTTGTAGTTTCTTTTTCCAACCAATAGTCACCTAAATGGGCAATTTTTAGTTGACCATTGATTGAAAAATTCCATAGTTTTGAGATCCATGTTCGTATACTTGAGGGTCCTTGATTCATAATGTTTGCACACCCCTTTACTTTTCTTAATTATAGGTAAGTGGAAAATATATCTTTTTTTGTATTTCTTTATTTACCTCCTTATATACTCTCAAAACAATATTTACATGCTTATTTACTCTATGGTGATTCTTTTTCCATCTAAAATATATATCCAGGAAAACTTACATTTTCTATATCTAGTTGATGGGATATTTGGTTGTCTTGTTCATGACATGATAGAAAATTTCAATTCAAATTCATCCCTATGTAAAATTTGGCTTTGACTCTTTTTAATATTTCTTCGGGATTTGGTTTCTCAATGAACACTTTAATCTCAATAATTTCTTGAATTGGTTGTGCCTCTTCAAGTTTGAACTCAAATTCTTTGATGAATTTTTCTTCTATACCAATCCATGAGGATGTCGCACCACATGCTTCCCATATCTTATAACATTTGTAAAGTATTCCATCCAACATACATGAAAACATGTGGGGCCACACTCTTTCACTTTTATAGCCTATTCTTTTCCATTCATCCTCACATTGAGGATTATGGGCTATAGGGTTGAAGCTTGGATTAGAATTTGGAATGTCAGTTGTTAGAAGTATCCTTTTATCAAAATATGGCATGGTAAATATCCATGTATACAATCTTGGAGCACATGTTTCCCACCAACATGTTGCTTAACTATTGAAGGATTGCACAAGGTTCCACATCCTTCCATGCTCATTGAATATTTTTGATACCTTGACAACATGGGTAAATATGAGGCATATTTCCTTGTATCTTAATGGAGCCACTAGTCACAACTTTAATTAGTGGGTATGAGGGTTGACATTTGTTTAATCTTATTTTCATACATGATGGGTACTTATTTAATTGAAAACATGAGTGAAACTTATGGAATATTATAGCCTCAATTAACCATAACATTCCTTTACCTTTGACTCATAATTTTCCATTTTCGAGTCATAAAATCACTTTCTAAGTTATGGCCAATAAGAAAGGGTGAACCTCACATACTTTCTTGACACATTAGGTTCCGTGTTGTCTTTTTCCTCCTACATCACTTGGTATAATTTCTTACTTTTTTCATCCTTGTCACAAGCTTCAACCCACAACTCACCTTCCTTTTGATCCAATGGAATTACAATTTTTTTAATGATTCCCCTTGAGTTTATCTCTCTATAGATATATTTTCTTTGATCTTATAGTACCAAGGGTGTCCAACCAACACTATATATGAATTAATTCTTTCAACTAGGTTGATTACTTTACAGTTAACTAGAGTTAGGATCCTCATTATGATAGTTTCAAAATTTCTTAATGTGTTGATGGGCTCAAAAAATATTTTAATCACCAATTTGAGGTAGTTCATAATTCCTTGGAGTTACAATCGATCTAATTTTAACCATGTCTCCCTTGAAAGAACGTTACCTTGGGATCCAAAATCAATACAACTTCAATAAGTGTAATCAATAAAACACTACATCCAAACAAAATGGTGAAGGAGAAAACCTATTGGAGATTTAGTCAATTAGAGCATACCAGTAGGGAGAAATTGACAAAACAGTCAACAATGCCAAAGAAATAATCACACTTGCATAGACTGGATCATTTTCAACTATTTGAGAAGCAAGCATAAAATGATTCAAGTGAGTGAGACTTAGAAAACTCAAGCGAGTGATGCATCAAACAATCAAGCCAGCAAGTTACAAAACAATGACCAAGTTAAGGTAAAGTAATATAAGAGATTTGACTAAACATTTGGTACCAAACATAACAAAAAAATCAAATATGCAAAAATAAGCATGGACAAATTTGAATGGAAAAGGAAAACTCAATGGGTAAATCAAATTAACCAAGAGAAATCAATCAATCAAAGACACATTATCGACCAAAGAAATAAAATCAACCAAATGGATTGATTTGACCAAAGTAGGGAAATTGATCAAGTCAAAAAGCTCAACAAAATAAGGAAGCTGATTGTGATAGAGAACTTGACCAAGTCAACATGATCAACCAACACATGTATTTTGGCTTGACCACCCACTGATTAGAGCTAGTTTAACTACACACAATCATCAATTTCACACATCTTTCACATGAACTAATATTAATTCTTGCAATAAATGTTAAGACACATGGATGTGACTATATAATTATTGAAATTACCACACCTTGATATGACAATTTTATAAATACATATGCTCCATATGACCAAACCACATTATGTTAAACTACCAAGAAATAAATATTCTAGTGTGAATATCAAGAGAAAGAGCTATTGACTATTGAACCTACAAACATTGAGCATAACTATGATCACGAAAAACCTCCAACCATGCTAAGAAAAACAATAAATATTCAAATAATTGAAACCCTAGTAAAACCAAGGACCGGGCATAAATTTGACAAGATGATTGCAATAAATTTAGAAATAACAATGATATGAAAATATGGAGGAAATCCCCTAAGATAAGTAGTGTAAAATTTTCACAAGTTTGGGCATTGTTGTTGGAAAATAGAAAAATGAAACCCAAGTCTTTAAAAGAGTGCATACTAGAAATTACTTGGGTGAACTGCAAAATGCAAAATTCGAGGGTTGGAAGGAAGTGATAATGACATTTATTGTGATTAATTTTCATTAGGGAATGTTGTACTTGGAGTGACCACTACCGGTTATAGCAGGGATCATACATTGAATCACAGGTCTTCCCCACAAGGGTGAGAAAAATCCAAATACTATTGACCCCACCATGCAAATTGTAAAATTGACTGGGTCAACTACTGCCATAAACTCCAATAGATTAATAATAATTAAATAAAAAGAGAAACATGCCAGGCGGGTATGCATTATTCTTACCCTATGCCTCACTTCATTGGGTTAGGTGTTCGGCATAAAATCAACCATGTTGGAAGTAATTGGGTAGATTACAAAAGTGGTAAAGTGTTTAATAGGGAAGAACACTTGAATAACATGATAAAGATAAATTGTAAGCAATGTAAAAAAAATAGGGAAATCCATCATATTTACCTCATTATTAATTTGGATAGCTATGCGCTAATTCAACCTTACCAACAAGAAAATTTCCCCAAAACACAAGTGTCAACAATGTTTAATTACCAATGCTTTGCAAACAGGTCGATGAGAATGATTGAGTCCTTATTGGTCCACAATACGTTCAAGAAATGGGTGAAAATTTTAAAGGGAATATCACATAAAGGGAGGATTTTAAAAAGAATCCATTATAAATTACCCAACCCATCCCAAATTTAGTTATGCATCAACATGAATAAAATCTGGTATGTCTACATCATAGTTATTCCCCTAAAGAATTGACATATTAGCCAACCAAGGAGTATATTTTTATGGAGCTTCAATGCCAAGCAGACACCAAATTCTCAATTATACCTACATTGTTTTAGGAAATTGTGAGATATTAATACCATTGATGACTACATAATTAGAAGAGGAAAAAGAGGCCAAATTTTCGTGTTCAACTAAGATAACATAGTCGACTCACCAGATAATTGACCATTATCCAATAAGAAGAAAAGTATTGAGTAGGGGGATGCAACATACTAGAGCCACACCTCAAATGGTAGGGGATCCTTGTTATGAACAGAGTTGACTTTGAAGATCCTAAAATGAAAAAAAAATGGATAAAATCACTTAGTAGGTGCTACATGAGATACCCAAAAAGGAATGTTGACTCAATCAAAATTGAATCATACAAGGAAATTCCTTAGGTTGAGTGTCAGTCCCACGTATGCTAAAGTAAATGAAAACCCAAAGGAAAGGATATTTAAGGCACTAGAAAGAAATATTGAAATAGAGAATAATATGGAAAATACAAGGGAAAAGATGAAGAAATTAGATGACTAGCAAGAGTCTTGCACTTTAGGACTTGACCTCTAAAGAATAATAAACCAAACCAGGCTCAATTGGCCATGTATACAAGGCCCATTCATAATAATTTAAGAATGAATACCTCCATTAGATATAGGTAATGAAATGGCCTAGTCAAAATCCCCCATCAAATAAACTCAATTTTATGAAGAAAAAGGATAAACATCTTATAATACCAAAGTGGAAAAGATGCAGGGGAGGACCAACAACATTTTAATAACCCAATTGACTAATAGCAATAATATATGGACAAGGACAAGCAAAACTCACATGAAGATAATGAGCATAAGAAAAATGAACAATATAATCAAGTAACAAAATCAAGAAGAGTGTTTGGTGACACCAAAGAAAAACATCCAATTGCATTCTATTGGCCCCATAAATGACCATCATACTAACTATTCAATGAAACGCCAACCAACCATGCAAAGAAAAAAGTAGAAATAATAGCAAGATCAAGGTGCAAACCAATCAAAATCAATAGTAATTTATTATAGTAGAATCAGAACAAGGAGTGACTGCCAAATCAACCAATGCATCATTGATTGAGCACCCAATAGAGAAATTTATAAAGGATTTGAATGTAGAATGAATTATTCCTATTCTCATAATGCCCTCAACACTAACTCTTCCACCAACAACCAACCCAATACAACCACAAGATAAGAAACTCGTAGATCCCATAAAACCAACTAGAAGTTGTTGAGCTCAAAGAAGAAAACCAAGAAGAACAAAAAGCAAGTAGAAAATAACAAAAAACTTAGAGTTTATATACCATTCTAACATACACGAGAATCTTTCCTAGTTACAAATGTTGTCTTTGACCTAATCGATGCATTAGACATGTAAATTTTGGATCTATACAATGAAACTGTTAATGAATTGGTATCGAGATGGAAACAATATGTGAAGGATGGAGATTGAGTAATAACAATAAAAGACCAAGAGAAATTTGTTAATAAGGAATGTATCAACTTTGCCTAGGAGAAATTGCAAATAGGCCAACAAGTCTAGAAACTAAATAAATTTATTGATTGAAACATCTAGTCCAATAACTAGTCAACGTAAATAAACATTTGAAAGAAGAGAATCAATAACTTCAAAAGGATAATAAATGATTAAAGTTTGACTAAATAGTAACCATTTTGCAAATAAAGTACACAAAATTTTAAGAAACAAGGCACACTTTAGAGATAAACATGGCTTACGTGACCACCATGAACATTCAATTTAGTAATTTATTTTCTTATTTTGCATTGAATCATAGTCGATTGAAGATGCATCAATCTCTACTAAAATATTTGAATTATAAGAGGGATTCAACAACTAACTCTTGGGCCTACAAAGAATTAATAGAAAAAATTGATGTAGCGAAGAGATTTGAGATAAATCTAATACAATAGCAGGAATAGTGGCTTTAGGAAGGAAAGAAAATTTAATTAGAAGTTGTGAATGTTGTGAAGCACCTAAACCAAGTTATAAGAAAAGTGCAACATTTAGAGTAGAAGTTTAATCCTGGTTCGAAATAGGTACAAAGTACATCAATCACAAACAAATTAGATTACCTTGTTCAGGTGAAGTTACTCAGGGTGAAAGCACGATACTCCATTGATGAATGGAAAACATTTGAAAGACAACTACAAATTCTTACACCCTATATACATCAAACATGTTTCATTCGACTATCACATAGAACTCCACCACAAACATAGTCTACACCATGTTCTCCTTGTCAACCACGGTTTCAATTTTTTAATCCAATTTCTTTTGACTCTACTTTTCCATCTCTAGTACCAAGTTCCTTAAATCTAGTGATAGAATCAAAGGGATCAGACTAGTCAAAAGGGAATCGACAAGAAAGGGGCATCAAAATACTAGAAAAATAGGTGCTCTTGAACACATGGGTAGGAAAATTTCCAAAAGAACTAGTGAACTATCCAATGGAAACAAAAGAACCAACAAAATAACACCAAATAAAGAACATCTAGTATAGCTGACATCAACATAGCAAATCAATATTGACTAAGATTGAGAAAACAAGAACACCGCTTTTGCACATATTGTTTGACTTTAGCATTTTTCAAAATCTTTTTGTAATTTTGTTATTGTATGTCCACATATCCCTCTTTCTTAAGATGGGCATGGATTTGAGATGGGGGAGAAGTTGGGAGGGATAACTGATTTGAATTGATAATTGACTAAGTAAAGGAGAAGTTTACTAAAAATGTAGTCAAGTTGAGTTTGTAAGTTGGTCAACCGTGCAGTTAAGTTGAGCAACCAAGGTAGCTAGATAGTTGTAACTACACTATAACTAAATAATTAGTATAAATATCTGCATCCATGTAATAGAGGACAATTAGCTTATTTGTTGTTGTTTTGGTATAATAACAAGGTGCTTATTGCTAGTCCCTCCATTACTTTATGTTATCTTCCTTCTCTTATCTATGGGTGTGCTTGTATATTGTTGTATATTTCTCTATGTAAAGGATTATTGGTAACACCTTACAAACCCCTAGATTACAATATCCTTCAATAGTTGAAGAACCTCCTTTTTGTACTCTATATGGTCCTCCACTACTTGGACATTCACTTTTCCTCTCAAGGATGATGTGATGGATGGAGGATGATAACCATAAAGTATTACTTTGCTACCAAGGGAAACCACTTGAGTCATTATGTATATTTATTATATGAAAAGAAACAAAGATACACTTCTAGAAATTTATTCGCAATCTCAATTTTCCCATTTAATTGAGGATGTTAAGAGGAGATGTGAGCCAATTGAGTATCCAAACGAAGAAAAAAAATCAATCCAAAAGTTATTAGTAAAAACGGAGATCTATCACTTGCAATAATCTTAGGGATTTCATGTAGCTTCTAAATTGTTTCCATGAATGTTGTAACTACTATGCTTGTGTTAGAAGAATGAGAAAGAGATAAGAAATTAGTATACTTTGCACGTAAATCCACTACTTCTGTGATTATATTCTTTCCTTTGAACTTTGATAGACTTGTAGTAAAATCCATTGAGACCTCTTCCCAATGTTGACTTGGTATGGATAATTTTTAATTAATGAAGTTATGGGTACAACCAAAATTAATCAGCACTATATCCTCCAAACCACTTTGGAGGTTTAGCAAGTGAAAAACTAGGATTAATTAACCAAAATTGAATATATCCTTATATGTTCAAAGTTTAAGTGTTGTGCCAACTAATGCACGACAATATATGGCTTGAGTAGTTTCTTCCATTTCTTGATGTTATGTCTTTTTACATTATTTATAAAATAATTTCCTCTCACTACATTTATGTCCCTTATTATATTTGTTATCATAGTTCAAACATGGTCCTTTTTCTATTCTTTCATCCATTTGTTGGAGTGCCAACCTTGTAGGTTGAGGTTAGTAGAGGGAAAATATTTCTCTCTATAATTGTTAGTGGCCACTCTTCTAGTAGCCATATTTTTACTTTCATCTTTCCTTGCCACATTGAAAAAATTCTTTAAGGATTTAGGTTCTAAGAGGCACACCTTATGTTTGGATACTCTTCTTTAAAGTGCCAATAAAGATATCTAACAAATTGTCCTCTAGAAGGTTCTTTATTCTTAGACTTAGATTTAGAAATTGTTGAATGTTCTCTATAATTTGACCTCCTTGCCATATACTTATCAATTGACTAAAGAATGTGTTTCTCTTAGCATCCATGTGTTTTCCTATCAATTCCTTCATAAAAATGGACCATGTGATATGATAATCATTTTTTATTTATGGAGACACTAGTGGAAAATAAATTGACCATGTTCTAAATACAAGGATGCAATAATTACCCTTTGAAAAGTTGGAACTTGGTGTAAATAAATGAATTGCTCCATCTAGAATATCCATGTTATGATTTTTACCATTAACCTTCTTCATATCAACCTTTAGAATTAAGTATTTCCTTGATCCTAAGTTGAAAACCTAATGATGGAAATATTGGATTGATGAATGACCATGATTTTGGAACTCGAAATTCATGTTTTTGAAATGTGTTAACATATTCCTTGTATGAGAATATAATTCAATAATTTTTTCCTCCTTATTTTCATGATTTTCTTGGGTCACAATATCACTTTTAGGAAATGTCTCATCTAGGGTATGTATGAACATGGATTTAATGACATTTTGTAATCATTCCATCTTTTGCTCCATCAACTTTTCCATTTTATCTTCAATTTTCCTTATAAGGACTTCTTTCAAACATACCAAATAAACCTTTTTCAACACATTATCACCCATGTTATTGATTTAGTTCCTCAATTGGGATACCTACATTCTTCATGATTAGTGGATAGGTTCTTTGAAGGTTTAGCAAGTGTAAACGTTTTCCACCACCTCTTCCCATGTGAGCCAACAATAATATATACTTAGATTTATCCTCTTATTTTTCTCTTTACCACATTTTTGAGTCACCTTGAATAAAATTTACTGAACAAAAATTATGCAAGGTTCAATTTAACATACATTTTTAAAGCTTGATTGGGCATTGTTCTACAAGAACAAATTGCACATCCAATATATATATATATAATATATATATATATATATATATATATATATATTTATATATATATATATATATATATATATATATATATATATAGATATATAGATATATAATTGTAAATCTAAGCTAAAATCCCATTTGATATATATATTGTAAATCTAAGCTAAAATCCCATTCTATGGTAGCTTAATATGTCTTCTCTACAATGCCCCACTTCACTTGAGTCATCTTGGGCTCCAAAAATTTCATTATATGAAAATTCTTAGCAAGAATTATATAAAAAATGCCACGTTGATGCATTTGAAGGAGAAAAACAAAAGGACCATATGTTTCGAAACTAATTGCTATGCACCAAGTAAATTTCCATGTATATTCCACTACATAGTTTGTTACAACAAATCTAATAAATCACATGCAAAAAATATCTATCGACGCTTTTCGAACCAGCAAGTGTGGTTCATCGTCAGGACAAGTTGAAGAAATAGATCCAGCTTAGCATATTAAATAGTCTGAGTAGAGCTTCCAACGACTAACTTGACTGACCATGGAATCTCTACATCTTTTCAGAAAAGCTAGATCTGTCTTCAACTTAGAGACCTACAAGCGTGCCCGTTCAAAATGATGAACCTTAGATGCAATGGTGTTACTGTGCAGGGAATAAATGGTTGAATTGAGGCTTTTGTGATCCATAACATTTATAAGAAATATTTCGGCGTAAATCCCATGCAGAAAATATCTGTCAACACGTTTCGAACCAACAAGTGTGGTTCATCGTCAGGACAAGTTAAAGAAACAGATCTAGCTTAGCATGTTAAATAGTTTGAGTAGAGCTTCCAACGGCTAACTTGACTAACCGCGAAATCTCTACATCTTTTCAGAAAAGCTAGATCTGTCTTCAACTCAGAGACCTGCAAGCGTGCCCATTCAAAATGATGAACCTTAGATGCAATGGAATTACCGTGCAGGGAACCAATGGTTGAATTGAGGCTTTTGTGATCCATAACATTTATAAGAAATATTTCAGCGTAAATCACATGCAGAAAATATCTTTCGACGCATTTTGAACCAACAAGCATGGTTCATCATCAGGACAAGTTGAAGAAACAAATCCAGCTTATCATATTAAATAGTCTGAGTAGAGCTCGCAACGGCTAACTTGACTGACCACAGAATCTCTACATCTTTTCAGAAAAGCTAGATCTGTCTTCAACTTAGAGACCTGCAAGCATGCCCGTTCAAAATGATGAACCTTAGATGCAATGGCATTACCGTGTAGGGAATCAATGGTTGAATTGAGGCTTCTATGATCCATAACATTTATAAGAAATATTTCGGCGTAAATCACATGCAAAAAATATCTGTCGACGCGTTTCGAACCAACAAGTGTGGTTCATCGTCAGGACAAGTGGAAGAAACAGATCCAACTTAGCATATTAAATAGTCTAAGTAGAGCTTCCAATGGCTAACTTGACTGACCGCGAAATCTCTACTCAAACTATTTAATATGCTAAGCTGGATATGTTTCTTCAACTTGTCCTGACGATGAACCACACTTGTTGGTTCGAAACGCGTCGACAGATATTTTCTGCATGTCATTTACGCCGAAATATTTCTTATAAATGTTATGGATCACAGAAGCCTCAATTCAACTATTGATTCCCTGCACGGTAACACCATTGCATCTAAGGTTCATCATTTTGAATGGGCATGCTTGCAGGTCTCTAAGTTGAAGACAGATCTAGCTTTTCTGAAAAGATGTAGAGATTCCGCAGTCAATCAAGTTAGCCGTTGGAAGCTCCACTCAGACTATTTAATATGCTAAGCTGGATCTGTTTCTTCAACTTGTCCTGACGATGAACCACACTTGTTGATTCGACGCGTCGAAAAATATTTTCTGCATGTGATTTACACTGAAATATTTCTTATAAATGTTATGGATCACAGAAGCCTCAATTCAACCATTGATCCCCTGCACGGTAACGCCATTGCATCTAAGGTTCATCATTTTGAATGGGCACGCTTACAGGTCTCTAAGTTGAAGATAGATCTAGCTTTTCTGAAAAGATGTAGAGATTCCGTGGTCAGTCAAGTTAGTCGTTGGAAGCTCTACTCAGACTATTTAATATGCTAAGCTAGATCTGTTTCTTCAACTTGTCCTAACGATGAACCACACTTGTTGGTTCAAAATGCATCGACAGATATTTTCTGCATGTGATTTACGCCGAAATATTTCTTATAAATGTTATGGATCATAGAAGCCTCAATTCAACCATTGATTCTCTGCACGGTAACGCCATTGCATCTAAGGTTCATCATTTTGAATGGGCATGCTTGCAGGTCTCTAAGTTGAAGACAGATCTAGCTTTTCTGAAAAGATGTAGAGATTCCGCGGTCATTCAAGTTAGCCGTTGGAAGCTCTACTCAGACTATTTAATATGCTAAGCTAGATCTGTTTCTTTAACTTGTCCTGACGATGAACCACACTTGTTGGTTCGAAACGCGTCGACAGATATTTTCTGCATGTGATTTACGCCGAAATATTTTTTATAAATGTTATCGATCACAGAGGCCTCAATTCAACCATTGATTCCCTGCACAGTAACGCCATTGTATCTAAGGTTCATCATTTTGAACGGGCACGCTTGCAGGTCTCTAAGTTGAAGACAGATCTAGCTTTTCTGAAAAGATGTAAAGATTTCGCGGTCAGTCAAGCTAGTCGTTGGAAGCTCTACTCAAACTATTTAATATGCTAAGCTAGATCTGTTTCTTCAACTTGTCCTGACGATGAACCACACTTGTTGGTTCGAAACACATCGATAGATATTTTCTGCATGTCATTTATGCCGAAATATTTCTTATAAATGTTATGGATCACAGAAGCCTCTATTCAACTATTGATTCCCTACACGGTAACGCCATTGCATCTAAGGTTCATCATTTTGAACGGGCATGCTTGCAGGTCTCTAAGTTGAAGACAGATCTAGATTTTCTGAAAAGATGTAGAGATTCCGCAGTCAGTCAAGTTAGTCGTTGGAAGCTCTACTCAGACTATTTAATATGCTAAGCTAGATCTGTTTCTTCAACTTATCCTGACGATGAACCACACTTGTTGGTTCGAAACACGTCGACAGATATTTTCTGCATGGGATTTACGCCAAAATATTTCTTATAAATGTTATGGATCACAGAAACCTCAATTCAACCAAATCTAATAAAATAGACTAAAATCTATACTATGAAGGTTAAGTCCCTTGGATTCCACAAGTATTAATTGTTGTTTTATGCATGTAATAAATAAAAATGAGAAAAATAGTGAAAAATAAAATACAATCACACACCAACCACAATGAACAAAATATATGCTTTGGGAAACCCTTATAGGAGAAACCTCAGCTGGAAGGTGAGGCTTCTATGCTCTTATTTGTCTAGAATGGAAATAATGCAAGTACAAAAGAGATGGCATTCTCTATGGAGTCATATTAGACCTGTGACTTGATAGACTACTACAAAACACAAACTCCCTCTATTCTCTCTCATTCCCGCTCTCACATGTTGTTAAGTTAAGGTATGTTCTATGCTTATAACAGATTACTTATTTTTCTTATTATATTCCACAGATTAGCAATCACATGTACATAAAGTAAAGTGCAGATAGAAAATTAAACAATCGACAGAAAACAAGCCAAGACAAGAGACACAAGATGTGGTGGCTAGCCAGGGACAAACCCCACAATGTGTGGGGAAACCCTTTGATCAAATCTTCTTTTATCTTCAATAATTCAGCAAAGAGAAATAGTACAATAAATCTGATTCATATCAGCAGTAGCAAACCCTAGATCAGCAGCATTAGCATTAGCGGCTTCATTATCAAACTAGAGCAGATGATATCTCACAAACCGACCGTCGGATCGGCTTGATTCCACCACCAAAGTTGTGGCTTCCAAATGAGGTTCAGATGAACCTACAGTGTAATTCAGATGAGGACATCTTCTAGTCCACGTAGGTCAATCTTTACTTCTGCAGTTGCAGCTTCAGTTTCAGCAGTTTCCGGCTTCAAACTAGGGCAGTCAATATCTTGCAAACCGTTCGTCGGATTGACTTCATTCCACCAAAAAAAGTTGCAGCTTTTAGAGAAGGTTCAAATGAACCTATAGCGTAGTTTAGATGAGGAGATCTTCTTGTCCACACAAGTCAATCTTTACTTCTGCAATTGCAGCTTCAGTTTCAGCAGTTTCTGGCTTCAAACTAGGGCAGTCGATATCTTGCAAACCGTTCGTCGGATTGACTTCATTCCACCACAAAAAGTTGCGGCTTTCAGAGGAGGTTCAGATGAATTTACAGCACAGTTCAAATGAGGAGATCTTCTAGTACACGCAGTTCAATATTTACTTCTACAGTTGCAGCTTCAGTTTTAGCAGTTTCCGACTTCACATGTGTGAGAGAGAGACCCATTTCTGCACAGTAGAGAAGAGACTCTTTTCTGCGTAGTAGAGAGAGAGAAATGTGATGAGATAAGTGAGTCCAAATGAGGAAAATTCCTCTTATATTTATACACAATGTTGGTGTTTGAATGGATGCGACTGTTGGGCTTCTGAGCCTACATGAGTTGTAGGTCGGCTTGATAATAATTCCATAATCAAAATAAATTCATATCTCCATGAATACTTATCGAAATCGGATGATCTTTATATCAATCCTACACCTCTCGACAAAAGGAATCTAATAAAAATATTATCAGCCATTAATAAGATGACCCACATGAGGTTTTTCCATAGTTTCCAATTTTAACACTCCCTCTCAACTAGGGAGAACTTCATCTGTAATCTGCCTATCAGTTGTTACTATTCGTCCATCAAATGCACTGCCTTGTACAGCTTGTCCCCTGCCCTGCTCTTCTCTATTCTGCCTATTCTGCTTTTTCTTGTTCTACCTTGTATTGATCTGTATTGTTTTGCTCCGTTTTGCTCTACTCTTGCATTGTTCTATTCTGCTCTGCTTTTGTCCGAATTATGAAGAAGAAGAAATGATCGAGGATGTATCATATTGACTCAAAGTCAGTCTCAGAGTATGTACCACTGGTCCCAGACCAGTCTTAACCAACTCGAATTCAGCGTCATAGTGAGTACAACTCCACTGGTCCTAGACCAGTATCATCCTCCACTGACTCAAAGACAGTCTCAGAGTGCATACCACTAGTCCCAAACCAGTCTCAGCGGACCCGAAGTCAGCTTCATAGTAAGTACCACCCTTACCACTGGTCCCAGACCAATATCACAGTCTCAGAGAGTGTACCACTGGTCCAAGACCAGTATCGCAGTCTCAGAGAGTGTACCACTGGTCCCAGACCAGTATCGCAGTCTCAGAGAGTGTACCACTAGTCCCAAACTAGTCTCAACCGACCCGAAGTCAGCGTCATAGTATGTACCACTCTCACTGGTCCCAGACCAGTACTACACTAACATGAAGTCAGTCTCAGAGTACGTACCATTGGTCCCAGACCAGTCTCAACCGACCCGAAGTCAGTGTCATAGTAAGATACAACTCCTACCACTGGTCCCAGACCAGTATCATTGATCCCAGATCAATGGAGGTCATCTTAGCGGAGAGAGTACAGTAGATACAATAATGCATCCATCGGTACTACTATGGTCCCTAACTTCATTTCCCTGCTCATTGATCAGATGAGAGGTACTTCCCATGAGTCCCAGACTTCATGGGTAGGATGCCTCGACAGGAGAACTAATCAATCCTGTCCTCACAGGAGAACACATCAATCCTGCTACAATCGCCATGGAGAACACATCAATCCAAGCCTCACAAGATAACACATCAATCCTACTATAGTTTCCATGGAGAACACATCAATCCTGCTACACAAGAGAGCGAATCTTCCTATTCCATAAGAGAGCGAATCATCTTGTCCCACAAGAGAGCGAATCATCTTGTTCAAGTGCGCACCACCAGGGGAGGGTGAGTCACCTTGTGGTTGTATTTGCTCCAGTAGGAACCACAAGCCCTTAGAGCTCCCAGAGCTCAATGTATGCAATAGGAAGGACCCTTGTACAAGGGTTTCTTGACGACTCCAAGTCATTTGGGATAATCATAGATTAGATCTTTCCTCGGGGCTTTGAAAAGGTGTATTGACCTGTAAATCATCTTAATGCGATGGAGCCTCCTTACTCATCGACTTACCATATCTCAGATGATGTCTATCTACTGGAGCAATCAACAAATATGGGATTCCTCAGTAATCGAATCCTACCTCTGGTTGTTACAGAGAATCACAGTGGTATGTGTTCAAACAACTCACTAAAGAGCTTCCCCAACCAGTCAGCTTCAAATGAGATCATATCCGTAGATATGTATCCAGTCTCGGTGATGCTTATCGAAACCGACTCCTGCTTCCTGCTCATCCATTATATCGAAGCAGCATCCAAAGAGAAACAGCACTAAAAAGTGCTCCAGTGATCCTCCACACTACCTGCCTAATCAACATTCGAATAATCATGCAGTTTCATATTTCCGGTAGTGTATCTCAATCCATTAGTAATTGTGCCACGAAGATATCTTAGAAGATTCTTGGCATCAATCTAGTGAGGCTCAACCAAATATGAGCTCACAACGCTAACTGCAAAACATATGTTCGGATGGGGGTTCACTAAGAACATCAATGTGAATGAGTTTATGGAACTCAAAGGCATTTCCCAAATCTATTCTGACATCACTACCATATAAATTCTAAAAGTTAAGATCCTCGAGGTAGTCACAGGCTTACAGTGCATCATACCGAATCTTTCCAATATCTTTACCACATATTTTTCTTGAGATAGGAAAATTTCCCTTGGCTTCTGCCATACTTCAAGTCCTTGGTCCTTCATTTCAAATTTAGAAGCCAACTCCCTCTTACATTTGTGAATGAGAGGGTTTGCACCTGTTAGAAAGAGGTCATCCACATACAACACCAGTATGAGAGGCTTGTCATCTTCAACCTTAAAGTAAAGGTTAGGATCAGCTTCACTCCTAGTGAAGCCCAACTTCATCAAGTAGCTATTGATCTTCTTCATACCATGCTCGGGGTGCTTGCTTCAACCCATAGAGAGCCTTCTTCAACCTACATACATGAGATTTTCGATCATAAATCTCAAATCCTTCGGGTTGCTCCACATAGACCTCTTCTTTGATCGAACCGTGCAAGAACACGATATTGACATCCATATGATGTAGGTTCCATCCTTGTGAAGTTACAAGGGCTATGATCAAGCAAATGATCATATATATGGCAACTGGTGCAAATATCATAGTCTATACCCTCCTTCTGGGATAAACCACGAGCAACAAATGAGCCTTATACTTTTCCGTACTTCCATCAGTTGCATGCATTATCTTGTAAAGCCATTTTAAAGTAACAATTGTCTTGTCCTGGGTTTGGGAACTACTTCCCAGACATCATTCTTCATAATAGACTCATATTCTTCAGTCATAGCATCCTTCCATACTTGATGCTTGACGGCATCTGAGAATGATGAAGGCTCATTTTGTATGATCGCACTCATGATGGTCAGGTATCCCTGATACTTGTTAGGTTTCTTACTTTCATGAAAGGTTCCTTAGGGTGCAGCATGTCCTTCAGCATCATCAAGTATCCCCCTAAGCCATGAAGACCTCTTCCTAGAAGAGGAAGGCTCATGTGGATGATGATCAATCAGATCCATGGGTTCTTCTACATCAGGCATTGATTCATCATTCTTTTCTTTCGGTTCCCTAGTGTCGACTTCTTGAGAGCTCCTCAAAGTCGAAATATTGTCCACCTTGCTAAGAGCCATATCCTCGTCAAAGGTGACATCATGACTAATCACGACTTGCCTTTGACCGGCGCTGAACATTTCTTCAGGAGTCTTGGAACCAAATGCTTGATGAGGGCATCGATTTTGTACATATACATCGGTGTTTGTAGTTTTACCCTATAGAAACTTCGGAAGTCTTTGATCATGTAGCATGGCCCGAACAGTTTCCACAATCGTGCAGTTCTTCCTTCCCGCCACACCATTCTGCTCAAGATTATGTGGTGTAGTAGTCTCCCTCTTAATGCCAACCTCAGGTATGCCTAAGTGAACCAACTGTAATATATCAAAGGTCTTGCTTTGGCTTGAGGGGAATGGTCCACTTTTGAGCTTTCCTTCAGCACAACCTAGACATACACCTTCTTTCTCTACTCGGAATTCAGGCATCCCTGTAACCATTTGTCTTACACGGAGTAGAGCTTTATAATAAAGGGGGGAAAACCTTTGATGCCAAAGTTTGGACTAAAGAGATGTGTCATAATATATGACATCTAGCAGACTTCCATTGACCTAATATAATGAATCAACATGAAACCCAAGAGTAAAGACATATTTAACATTATTTTTCCATATAAATACCTTTCCATCGTTGAAGGTTACCTTATAGCCTTTGTCCTCCATTGCTGAGATGGACACTAGGTTCTTTTTGAGGTCATGTGCATTTAATACATCTTGGAATTTCTAGCCTTCTTGAATGGTTGTCCTCTTCCTTGATTCCCAACTCTCCTCTTACCTTTGCTATTGAATTTGTCATTCCTTTGATTGCCATCAGAGGGATTTTGATCATCGTCCTGGTGTGAGTCCTTTCTATCAAGGCACTCCCTTGCATAGTGACCTGCTTTATTGCAGATGTAACATCATCCTTTTCTTCCACCCTTAGATCCAGCCTTTCTTTTTTATTTAGACCCATAATTATTTCTTTTCTTAGCATGAGAAGAAAAAGTAGTAGGAGGACCTTTAGGCATGGGCATTTCTTGCTCTTCTACCCTTGTTTCTTCTTGAATGCATCTAGCCATTAATTCCTCAAAACCACAAATTACATTATTGTTCAGAAGAGTAGTCCTGAACACATACCATTTGGATGGTAATCCTCCAATAGTTGTGAGTGCCATTTCTCTATCAGTAATAGTTTCCCCAATAGATAGGAGATCATTCTTGATCTCGGTTATTCTCAAGAAGTATGCTTGCATACTCTCATCTTTACCCTTCTTGATTTCCCTCGGCTTATTTCTAAGAAACAAAACTTGATTTGCATCATTAACTTTAAATAAACTCACCAGTCTATCATAGATTTCCTTGGAGGTGTCTAGATTAGAGATGTAGGCCACCAAGCGTTTGTTGATAGAGTCCCAGATGATCTTCTTCACTTTAATTTCTCCGTTCTTCCATTTGTTCCTGGTAGCAAGAGGTGCATTTGATGGAGGCTCAACAATATTGCCTCTCACATGACCCAACACTCCTTGATCCTCCAGGGTTATATCGATAGACATCTTCCATCCGTGATAGTTATCTTTCTCACGGAGCTTATCTTCGGTAGGAAAGAGTGTTGAGGACCCCATCATTCTTTTAGGATAGCTTTGCCAACCTTCTCTTTGGTGATTGCTCTTGCTCTTGCTTGGGCTTTGTCTTCACCTCAGCTCTGATACCATGTTAAGTTATGGTATGTTCTATGCTTATAACAGTTTATTTCTTTTTCTTATTATATTCCATAGATTAGCAATCACATGTACATAAATTAAAGTGTAGATAGAACATTAAACAATCGACAAAAAACTAGCCAAGACAAGAGACACAAGATGTGGTGGCTAGCAAGGGACAAACCCCACAATGTGTGGGGAAACCCTTTGATCAAATCTTCTTTTATCTTCAATAATTCAGCAGAGATAAATAGTACAATAAATCTGATTCATATCAACAGTAGCAAACCCTAGATCAGCAGCATCAGCATTAGCGGCTTCATTATCAAACTAGGGCAGATGATATCTCACAAACCGACTGTCGGATCGGATTGAATCCACCACCAAAAATTACGGCTTCCAAAGGAGGTTCATATGAACCTATAGCGCAGTTCAGATGAGGAGATCTTCTAGTCCACACAGGTCGCTCTTTACTTCTGCAATTGCAGCTTCAGTTTCAGCAGTTTCCAGCTTCAAACTAGGGCAGTCGATATCTTGCAAACCGTTCATCGGATTGACTTCATTCCACCACCAAAAGTTGTGGCTTTCAGAGGAGGTTCAGATGAACCTATAGTATAGTTTAGATGAGGATATCTTCTAGTCCACTAAGGTCAATCTTTACTTCTGCAGTTGCAGCTTCAGTTTCAACAGTTTCTGGCTTCACATGTGTGAGAGAGAGACCCATTTCTGCGTAGTAGAGAAGAGACTCTTTTCTGCACAGTAGAGAGAGAGAGATGTGATGAGATGAGTGAGTCCAAATGAGGAAAATTCCTCTTATATTTAAACACAACGTTGTTGTTTGAATGGATGTGACTGTTGGGCTTCTGAGCCTACATGAGTTGTAGGTCGGCTTGATAATAATTCCATAATCAAAATAAATTCATATCTCCATGAATACTTATTAGAATCGGATGATCTTTATACCAATCCTACACCTCTCGATAAGAGGAATCTAATAAAAATATTATCAGCCATGAATAAGATGATCCACATGAGGTTTTTCCCTAGTTTCCAATTTTAACACATGTTTTTCTCTATTGTGAAACAAGATATAACTGAAAAATGAATGGAAACCCTTTTACTCATAATGGCCTATTTATAACATAGCCCAATAGCCAACTAGGGGTCACGTTTGACTCCTTAAACTCTCAACTTGAGTTACAAATTTGACCCTTCTAGAGTCTTCTTCCAAGTCCCCGTGTTTCTATACCATTTTGCAAGAGTAATAGGGGATAACATGGAATCTACTTGAACCATCATTGGTGAAACAAAGTAGGTGAAATTCCAAGAGGTATAACATTTACATACGAACTCCAATTATCATTATTCCTTCATCAAAAGAAAGGTACTTTAGTGTAGAATAATGTTATGGGGTCTATTCTTATGAAAAAGAGTCCAACCTGCCCTCGCCCCTCCCACCCCCTCCACAGAATATCAGTGAAGGCCTCAAAATGGCCTTGGAAGGTTTCAAACCCAAATTTTACAAACTAGGTTTTGTTGATTAACTACTCCTGCAAGCTAAGTCCTCTATTTTTTCCACTCTAAAAGCATCAAGATAAATAAAAAAATAATATAATTTACGATCCAATCCATATCAAAATAACTTAAAAGTAAAAAGATGAATAACTCCACATGTTAAGAATGAGGAAGAAAAATGAATGAGGAACCTCTTCATGGGGGTCAATATTATTTTACAATATAAAAATGCATGAGATGAGTTGATCTCTAAAACCAGGTCTCTTTTACATATATAGGAGACAAAGGATACAATCACAATTAAAGGGCCAAGCCAACCATTAAAGGCCTTAGCTAACCAATAAGGAAAATACTAGTATAACAAGTATAATATGCAATGTTGTTGCTTAGTACCTGCCTCTTATGCAGAAATTCATTGATAGTTAAATTAAAATAAAAACAATAAAGAATTAAAATTGCATATAGACAAATGCTTATAATGAAAAAATATAAAAATTAAAAATGGAGTTGTTTTATGTACATAGTTATTTGTTGATGAATTGATAACCTTTTTAATTTATTATTAATATTGTGTTACTAATTTCTTATTGATATTAAGTAAAATTATATAATTAAGTTTGTGCATAAACATAATTACTCCTACTTATTAAAGTGTTGAAGAAAACATAAATAATGGTTGGGAGTAACAACCCCTGGTAAGAGTATTTATTTAAATTTCATGTTATTTGTATATAAATGTAATTGATATATTATTTAAAATTTATTTTTTTATCTTTATACAAATATTGTAAAATATATTTATGATATTCATTATATATTATTGGATGTATATATAAAAGTAATATATTATAATTATTGTAGATGTATTTATTTTATAAAGCATATTTTGAAAGTAAATTGATATCAAAATATTATTTCTATATAGTTGATAAACTCTATATAATTTGTGGTTAAAATTTATTAAAAAGAAAAGGACAAAATGTAATGACACAAAATACTCAAGTAAACTTTAATAACAATTAGTGATTACGGAAACTTTGAGTAGACTCTATGGTTCGATAAACTTCTCAATCCACAACCATCAATTCAACACCCATGGCACCCTTGTGGGTGTGGGGGGAACAACCCTCCTCATTCAAAGATTTAGTTGCCAATCGACCGGCTCAGCAGTATGCACACAAGGCAAGAAATGCCACAGGACATCAGTAAGCCAATGCTTCAGTAGTGCCAAGCTTGAGTAAGCAGGGAAACTATAGTCAACCCAAAGATCAACCAAATAAATATGCTCATCATATAAGCCCCTGCCTCTTGCAAGCGAAAGAAGCCCTTATTTTGGAGTTCTTAGCTAAAAATGGGCTCAATGATGGAGCACTTGAAAGAGCACACCATTATTTCTAAATTCAGAGGTTTATAGCCCTTCAAACAACTCGTCTTCAATTGGATCAGGAAAAACTAGGAAATCAAAGGAGAAGTAGAACTTAAACTAGGATCTAGAGGCTTTTTCATGATGATCTTCAACAACATCGATGACCACGATCAGATTTTTCAAGGAGGTCCTTATTTCCTGAACTCACCAAGCATGTTCATGAGACCATGGGTTCCAAGATTCAATCCACAAAAAATAAGACTTCGCCTTCCTTCTAGTATGGATCTGATTATATTCCCTCCCTCATGAATACTAAGATCTAGAAATCATGGTGCACATTGGCAACAAAATAGGGTGATTTGTCATTATGTTTGACATCAACAAGAAAGGAAGAACACTTCATATGATTGTATTTGCGTTTACATAGATATCACAAAGCCTCTACCTGTAAGCATCCTCATAAGCTATGAAGACATAATCTTGGAGCAGCCTATTGATTATGAGCAGTTTCCCTTTAGGTGTTTCCATTGTCATGCATATGGCCATTTTTTAGGGATTGCACCTCAAAGCTTCCCCAACAACCTGTTGCAGGAAATGTATCAGTATCTTAGCCTCCCTAAGAGGGTGTATTTACTATAGTGACAAGAAGGAAAATGATCGCATGACAACAAGGATAAAACCAGGCATTGTAGGGAAACCAAGGAGCGAATACTTTTGCTATTCTCCAGATCTCATAAGAGGCTAAAGTGTTGATCCATGAAACACCACTATCATTGCATCCTTTGAAGCAACCCTCGCAAGGGGACTTGTCAACTAAAATATCAAATACAACCCCTCCTCTTCAAAAACCAAATCTAGTTAATAATACCTCTATCCATGAAACCCTAACTCCCATGGAGGAAGAAAATTTGTAGGATCCAAATCTGGAGATCTGCACCAAATTGCAGAAAAATGGGAGAATACAGATCCTGCTACAATACTAGAAGAAAAAATTGAAATGATCACAAAGGATTACCTCCAGTGTTAGGACTTTCTCCTCAATAAGGCCAGCACATCAGGTACCTCCTCTTCTCCCTCCCATTCTTTTTCATCTAAAGGGATCAAATGTAACACCCCCCCAGGATTCTTCCATTGTTGCCAAAGAACCCAAGAAAATGGGTCGTAAAACTAATATCCAACTCCTTCAAGATCTAGGAGAGTTTCTAGTGAATTCAGGTAGAGTTTCTTCCATTACTTCATTCTTCCCTCTCCCATGAAAATCCCAATGATGAAGGTCATTTCATAGAATGTGTGTGTCCTGAATGGAAAATCTAGGTGTCGAATCTTAAGAAACCAAATCTCCAAAGAATAACTTGATATCTTGATGCTTCAAGAGATGAAATGCACACATGATCATTTTAGTAAACTTATAGATTCATTCTAGAAGCATTGTGACTTTATAACCCAATGTGCTTCAAGCACCTCAAGAGGGTTAGTAATTATGTGTAATCCCTCTACTGTCACCCTTAGCGATTCTTTTTCTTTACCCATTGCCTTATAATAGCCTAACAACTTGAAATTTTTTGTTGTTGTAAATAGCCTATAAGGCAAGGAGATCCCATTTCTTTGCCCATTGCCTTATGTCACCCCATTTCCTTATGTAACGTTATTTACAAAATTATCTCTAAAACCATTGCAAATAGGCTCAAGCTACTTCTTCCTTCTCTAATCTCCCATGCGCAAACTACTTGTGTAGAAGGAAGGAAAATTCTCGATAGTATTATTCTTGTACAAGAGCATATCCACTTTCTCTACACCTGTAAGAAACTAGGAATGATGTCAAATCTTGACATGTCTGAGGCCTTTGATAAAGTTAGCTTGCAGCTTATCTATCACCCTCTTATGGCCTATGTTTTTCATGAAAAGTGGGTATCTTGGGCTATGGCCCTTATTTCCAAATCTTTCTTAGACTATTATAAGCTATCATTACATTAGGCTATTATTTTCACCCCATTGCCTTATGTAATGTTATTTACAAAATTATCTCTAAAACCATTGCAAATAGGCTCAAGCTACTTCTTCCTTCTCTAATCTCCCATGCGCAAACTACTTATGTAGAAGGAAGGAAAATTCTCGATAGTATTATTCTTGTACAAGAGCATATCCACTTTCTCTACACCTCTAAGAAACTAGGAATGATGTCAAACCTTGACATGTCTGAGGCCTTTGATAAAGTCAGCTTGCAGCTTATCTATCACCCTCTTATGGCCTTTGTCTTTCATGAAAAGTGGGTATCTTGGGTTATGGCCCTTATTTCCAATTCTTTCTTTCTAGTCTTGGTCAATGGTTCTCCATCCTCTACCTTCACCCCATCCATGGGCATAAGGCAAGGAGATCCCATTTCTCCCTATATTTTCTTGTTGGTTTTTGAAGGTCCAAGCAACTCCATTAACCATGTGCTTTCCTAACAATGTCTCAAAGGTCTCCCCCTTGGCTCTAACCATCATCACTTTGCCCATCAACAATTTGTGAATGACACCCTCCTTATGGGTTATCCCTCCACTTTCTCTACACCTCTAAGAAACTAGGAATGATGTCAAATCTTGACATGTCTGAGGCCTTTGATAAAGTCATCTTGCAGCTTATCTATCACCCTCTTATGGCCTTTTTCTTTCATGAAAAGTGGGTATCTTGGGTTATGGCCCTTATTTCCAAATCTTTCTTTCTAGTCTTGGTCAATGGTTCTCCATCCTCTACCTTCACCCCATCCATGGGCATAAGGCAAGGAGATCCCATTTCTCCCTATATTTTCTTTTTGGTTGTTGAAGGTCCAAGAAACTCCATTAACCATGTGCTTTCCCAACAATGTCTCAAAGGTCTCCCCCTTGGCTCTAACCATCATCACTTTGCCCATCAACAATTTGTGAATGACACCCTCCTTGTGGGTTATCCCTCCATTCAGGATGCGTTTCCATTCAAGAAAATTATAGATACCTTTGTTGTGACCTATGGTATTAACATTAACAAATGTAAATCTTAGATATCTTTCTTCAACGCCCCTCAAGCAATTCAAATCCATAGAGTCTCATCTTCTAGGCTTTGAAAATATCTCCCTTTCGTCTAAATACTTAGGGGATCCCCTCACTGCCAATATGCTTTACTTATTTTTGTGGGAAGAGCTCCTTCTTAAATTTGAAGCTAAACTCATAGATTTGACCTTTGGAGCTATGAATCTTGCTGGAAATTTCATCCTCTTGAAATTAATTCTGTAATCTATGCCTACTTACCATCTATCAACCCTAACTACTTCTAAAGCTATTTTCAACCAAATTTGAAACCTACAACACTCCTCCCTTTGGGGGGAACTGATATTGAAATAAAATGGGCCTTAGTTGTGTGGGACAAGTTGTGCCTTCCTAAATCAGAAGGAGGCCTTAGATTAAGAGACCTGGGGATTTTAAGTCAAGCTCTTAGTGCTAAGACATGGTGGAGATGGCTCAAAAACCCCGCAACCAAATGGTGTCAAATGTGGACCAACAATTATGCATAGGGATTTCACTCCTCTCAACTTGTTCAAATGTTAGAGACTCCCCAAGGATCTCACATCTAGAATACCATGTGGAAAAACAAATCCTTGATCTAGGACCGTTATTTCTAGGAAGTTGTAATGGCATGAAAACATTATTCTAGGAAGATTCTTGGAACCAATGGCCAAAACTCTCTTCTTTGGCCAACTCCCTGCATATTAGAAATAATTTTCATCAACGAGGGCTCACCTTGGTTTCTCATTACTAGGATTCACATTCATCAGATGCACCTTGGAATCCCTAGAAATTTAGGTGCATACATATGCTTGATCTCACTGGGAAGAGCAACAAATTCTGCGCCTGGAGCTTTCTACTCGAAATATTGCAATTCAGGAGGACAACAATGTTTTACGTTGGGTTTATGGTCCATCGGGAGAATTTAGTATGAAGGAGGCTAGTAGGCTCCTATCACAAGTTCACTTGGTTAAGCCATTCTTCCTATAGTTACTCCTCAAAAACAGAACATTGACTTGGGACAAGCTTCAAAATGGAGTTTTCAGGGTCCCTCCATATGCATATTATGTGTGACTCAAGAGGAGGATCACAATCATTTATTTATTTAATTATCCTTATCATTGGTGATTTAGGATCAATTGGAAATCACATTCAGATGATCCAATCTAGTGCCCCAGTCCATCGTGACTGCATTGGAAAATTGGAAAGAATCACCTATCAAGATTCTTATCCTTAATAAGGCTTGACTTGTATTTCCAGGATTCATCACTTGGAACATGTGGAAGGAGAAGAATGCTCATATTTTTAAAAATTCCTCACATAATTGGATGGTCATATGGCATCTTATTCTCTCTTAGGTTCAAGAGTCTATCACCTCATTGCACTGGGCTCCCTAGGATTGGGAATGCCCTCTAGTCGAGAAAATCATACTGCAATATTTGGGGATAGGTCCTTCAAACATCTCATTTTCTAGTCCATCCCTCTCTCCCCTATTGGTCAGCCACTCGGCCCGGTCCCCTCCTCCCCTAGGTTTTATAAAGATCAATTTTGATGGAGCATCCGTTGTTAACCCTGGGCCTGCTAATGTTGGTTGAGTCTTCAAACTTAGTGCAAGGGAAATTCTCAACATCTATGCTGGAAAATTGGGTGTCACAACCAAGAATGAGGTAAACTTATGGGGGCTTGTGTTGTGCCGACAATCCCTTTTGTGGACAGAATCAATCTCTCTAGTCCTATAATATGATCTAGCAACAAACTAGAGAAACACGTGCATGCTTTCCTAGTTTATATCAGAAAATACAAAATAAGATAGATGACCTAGCTCATTTTGATGTTAAACACCCATTGATGTCATCCTCAATCTTCTCGCTTCCAAGTTCAATCCTCTTTATGTTGTTGTAGATGACTGCCTGCAAGGAAGATCAAACAAAAGAGACAAGAGCATACATAGCATAATTAATTCTAACATAAACCATATGATGGATCAAGGAATATCATACTAAATGAATAATGATTTATACCATTATGGAAAGTAAACACATGATGTATTTATTAATAGAAAATGAGGGAAGCATACAACCATATGAGCCTTGATGTTGGAATCCTCCTTTGGATGAGTTTCCACGTCCAAAACAAGACCTTCAAGAACTCCTTCTCCTTAGTAAGATGGGTAGCATTTAGGCATAGTTTCAGCATAGGAATGCAACCAAGCAATGACCAACCATTTGAGGGTGTAAGGGAATGAATTTATAGGGAAGGAGAGGGAGTTAGGGATCCACAAAAGGGGGAAAAAGGTAAACATCTTAAGGGGAAGATCCCTAAAGATAGGATCAAGGACTCAAAATAGGAGAACTTGAACATATCCTTATTCAACAAGAACCAGCTCACCATTCTCGAGGCTTCTAGTAAGAGAAGCTTTTGCTCCATTTTTGGAGTAGCTTCCTGAAGAGGATCAGCGCAGATTTTCCTATCCAAAGTCACACTATCAATGCTAGTCACTAGTTAGACCAAAGGATTACAACACGAGTTTGCCTTCTAAAAGTGGTGTTGGCCTTGAAAATAGGGTGTTTTGATAAGCTCTTCTAGAATTACTTCAACGAATTTCTTCTTCTTTTCTTCAGGGATGCTCTGATCAATGTTTTTCATGGTGAATCCATTAAGAAATTTTTTCACTTTGCAACATTTTGGGAAAAGTTGGACAACTCAGGGTATGAGACAAAGAGTACAAATTACTTTATAATGGATGCCCCCTAAAGCATGAATTTAAAATAGGAAGTGATGGGTGAAGTGCTTTATAAGTCAAGGCAAGGATTTTGGAGAAATACTATCAGGAGATCTACAAATCAAACATAATACAACATATATGACATCTTTGAGTAGGCATTTTAAAATACATAAATCCATGACATAGGTGTAGCCATCTGACAAGAAAGGATCATGTGTATGGATCCACAGCATGGACGCAACTAGTAGACTAGAAAGGATCATATGTATGGGATCCCCGGCATGGACGTAACCATCCAAGCATAAAGGATCATATTTATGGATCCATGGCATGGACTCAGCCATCCAACTAGAAAGGATCACGTATACAATCATGAATACTAAATAACTCCACGTGGCCTAGATTTATTAGATGAAATCTAGGGCCTCCATATCTATCCCAATCCAACCAAAGTACGAATCTCACCATGTGAATTAACATGTCGAAGTCGAACATGGTAGAAACCACCTGATTATCATTCAATGATGTAAACCGTTAACAGGTACGAGAGAAACCATCAACAATGACAATGAATCTCAAGGTATAACAACACAATCCATGAGTGTGAATAAGGAAGGTGAAGTTGAACACTAGAAGAATCATCCAATCGAAGGCCAATGATGTGAACCTATCATTGAATGCGAACAACCTGCCATTGAGGCATGTAAGCCCCAAGGTATTGAAAGGGAATTTCTAGATTATCTTCCGGGATAATGAGTTGAAGTCGACAGGAAGTGATATGTCGGAGGAGGGCCATAATGTTTCCTACATCATCGACACGAAACAAAGGACTTTGTAAATTTGGCGAGAGTGATTCAAGATTGTAGCAGATAAGGTCAAATGGGGTATAAGAGGTTTGAGTTTACAAACAGAAGTCCTCTTGAACATACTAATGACACAACTCTGGAGTTTGCCAACATTTGACTCAAAATGGGATCAATGGCCATGATGCCAATATGTAACGATCAAATGAGAGGAAAAAGGATTTCCCAAACCCAGGAAAGCAAGTGACTAAGTGAGGATATCCCAAACCCGACACGAAATGCAGATGAGTATCATGTTCAAGAGATACATGATGCCTTTCATACATAATACAAGACACATTTTATTCCATTTTTTCCTCGCTATTTGTAAGGAGTACCTCTTTATTTTTAATCACAAGCTTGAAGAGGATACCATATTCTTGTCATATAATTTCATCCTTCGGATGAATCCATCTTAGTAAGTTTAACGAGACCTAGGAAGGAGTAGCTCAGTCTCATCATGGTGACAAGTCCTACGTTGTTTAAGTTTTATGATTCTAACGAAGGCGTAACTCGACATATTTTTCATGTTTAGAGAGTTTGACAAAGAGGCGGAAAAGAAAACTCCAAAGGTCCCTTTTCATAGATAGTCTCTTGAATCTGAAAAGGTAGAAAACAATATTCAAGAGAACCTCTTATCCATGTTCAACTAAGGTATTAATTTTTCATAGATAGTCCATCTCAGTCCGGAAAAGCGTGAAACTTATACTGAGGTAGACGTCTTTTCACTTACTTTTACGAGTTTGAAAAGACAAGTGCTTGACAATCTTTTCATATTTTTGGAGTCTGAAAAGAGATTAAAGAGGACTCCACCTAGAGGAATGAGTGGTATAAAAGGATAGCAACTGGTTCCGATCATGATGGAACTTCTCAAAGCATGTAAAGGTCAAGAGGTTTGCTAATAATACCACTCATCGCAAATGTTCCTTAGGAAAGGGTAAAACAACCAAGTGAAAACGTATGATTGGCCAAAGAGATGGTGATGATGGAAAGGAAAAAACCAAGGATCATCTAGCAAAAGCAGGCTGATAAAGCGACAATCATGAGAGGTAAAGAGGGAAATGTTTTCATTTTTACACAAGCTTGAAACATAGGAACCTATGCTTGAGGATACTTGAAAATGGTTTCATTTTTTCACAAACTTGAAACTTGAGAAAAAACTATGCTTGGATTTGTTTTCATTTTTACACAAGCTTGAAACGGAGACAAACCATGCTTGGATTTGGTTTCATTTTTACACAAGCTTGAAACAAAGATAAACTATGCTTGAGATGAGTCTTCATGCCCCCAACATAATGACTCAATTCAAGGTACATACCCCCCAAGCTTCATTTCATTCACCTAAGCAGACTACTAGTTACTAAGAGGTGCATGGAATGAAGGTTCACTTATGAGATCAAGCGAAAGACTAGATTGGGATTTTACGAGATCTAATCAAAGACTCCAATTGGAAGGGGGTTTGTTATATTTTTTAATGAGCTTGAAATAAGAAAAGAACCATGCTCATGACACCTTGTTTCATTGCTTAATGAGCTTGACACAAGTAAAGGAACTTTTCTCTGACACCTTGTTTCATTTTTTAATGAGGTTGAAGTAGTAAAAGATCTATCCTCATGGGGACCTATTTCATTTTTTAACTAGGTTGACATAGTAAAAGAACTATCCTCGGGACCTATTTCATTTTTTAACACAGTTGACATAGTAAAAGAACTATCCTCATGACACCTATTTCATTTTTTAAAGAGGTTGACATAGTAAAAGAACTATCCTCATGACGCTTATTTCATATTTTAATGAGGTTGACATAGTAAAAGAAGTATCCTCATGACACCAATTTCATTTTTTAACGAGGTTGACATAGTAAAAAAACTATCCTCGTGACACTTTGATCATGGCCTATAAGAGGTCATAGCTTCCAAGAGGTTCTCATCAAATGGGAGAAAAATTCTCAGGAAGGGATACATGTCAAAGGATCTAATGGAAATATTGGGTTCCAATGACCCCAATACATGACACAATATATCACTGACTTGACCATCAATAGAGGCAGGCACAGAATAGGTGGCCACATAATTAAGCTGTGGTGGGGGTGATACCACTTGCATACAAGGACCATTTAAGGAAAATGGTTGATCGAGAGTCAAATTAGGACCAACAAACGAAAGTTGATCAATGGCCACAATTATTCCTTCATGTGGGAAATATATGACATGAAAGAGAGAAGAGACAAGAGCTCCCATGACATAAAAATAGGCATGATAGATGATTAAATTAAATCCAAAGATCCTTGAATGATAATCACACCGAGATAGATGATTTTTCCTCCCAAAGAAATAGGCCACTTAGGAAGGATCCCTAACAGTTGACTGGTTCCTCTGTTAAAAGCTAATAGATTTTGGGTAATGGGCACAAGCTGTGGAGAACCTAAAGCATTCCAAGTAGTTGAATACATAATACTAACAGATGCGCCTTCATCTATGATTGTTCTAGGTACAAGAATATTATAAGCATGTATTGTGATTTGAAAAGGAACATAAGAAGGAAGAAAATATCCTGTCAGTCGAATCCAAACAAAGAAAGTGACTAAACTACTTGGAGAGGGAGCCATTAGAATGGGAGGACTTCCCTCTTGTATTACGAGAACAAGAGGATCATGCCACTATACTGTGGGAATAGGAGGATCGCCCCCATGTACCGTGGCAATAGGAGGATTGCTCCCTAATTATTTGGAATCTGAAGAAACCAGAAGAACTTGAGCGGTATGAAATTCACTCTCTACAAGATAGATATGATCAACTGAAAGTGGAATTGGGTCAACAACTTTCTCAACTAGTGGTTGGTCGAGAACAAACTCATTGGATTCACTTTTAGAGAGAGTGGGATTGACCAAAGATGAGCTCTAATAAATCATTTGATTAACTAGTGGGCGGTCAAGAGAAAGCTTCTAATAACCAGTTGGAAGACAAGGTTGAGAATTGATATGGTTATCCAATACTTTCGAGGCTTCATCCATATAAGGAAAAAGGTGAATAAGATCATTCCCTTCACATAGCCTACAAGGAAATTTGACTTTTCCCTTTTTCCCATGGGCTTTAGTATCACTAGTTGAAGGTTTGTCACTAGCATGATCTCAGAGGCTGATGGAAAATGTTGATGTGAACCTATGATTGGGAATATCAGGACATTCTTGAAGAATTTGGTCACCCTTACAGAGCTTGTAAGGGAATTTCACTTTACGGGGTTGATTGGAAGATTTTTCAACATTAGTTGCATCTGTAGAAATGGTCGATTGGTTAGCCCTATTAGACTCAGTATTTTCATACTCCGATCAGTGATCAAAACTCCTCTTTTATATCATATTAGTGTCCCACTTGAAATTTTTATCATTTCACCTAGGTCATCAGGTAAACATTTACTCACTGATGCACACTACAACAAAACAGGAAAATTAAGCCAGATTTGAGTGTATTTTTCTCTCCATTGGGATGATCAGCCTAGCGCTAAATCTGGCTCTATTGTACCATTTTTAAAGCGTCCTTTTTTGCGCCAAATTTTGCATCTTTTTTTATGCCAAATTTTTCATCAAGATTTGCATTTGGTTTTATAACAGGTTTTGCTTCTAGTTTTGTGCCATTTTTTGCATCTATTTTTGCATCCTTTTTTGCTTCCTGTTTTGTGTAATTCTTTGCTTCTATTTTTGTGTCGTAATTTGCATTGAGTTTTACACTATCTTTTGCATCTGATTTAGTGCCTTTTGTGGCATCGAATTTGTGCTAGTTTTTGCATCTAGTCTTATGCCATTTTTTGCTTCTAATTTTGTATTTATTTTTACATCTATTTTTGCATCAATTTTTCTGCCTTTTTTTACACCATTTTTTGCATCTAATTTTGCACCACATGTTGAATCTAATTTACTGCCAATTTTTTCATCCATTTTTGCACCATTTTTTCATCCACTTTTTCGTTTCATTTGTCTCCCTTTTTTGCATCTTATAATTTTGCATCATTTGTTGCATCCAATTTAACATCATTTTTAATAACATTCCTTGCATCCAATTTTGCATCCTTTTGAGCATTTAAATTTTCACCCTATGTTGGACCATGTGTTGCATCCACCTTTGAATCCCATTTTGTGTCTAATGTTACGTTCAATTTTGAGCCATTTTTTCGTCTACGTTTGCTTCTGTTTTTGCACTAAATTTTGAATCATTTGTTGCACCTCATTTTGCATCCAAATTTGAACCATTTTTATGCCCATTTTCACACCATTTTTTCTACTTTTATGTCCAAATTTTTACCATTTTTTATGTTCAATTTTGCATCTTTTTTGGTGTCTAATTTTGCATCCTTTTTGGCATCCAAATTTTCATCCTTCTTTCTGACACATTTTGTGTCCACATTTGCATCTCATTTTGCACCTAGATTTTAGTCTGAATTTTCATCTAGTTATGCATCATTTTTGGCATCCTTCGTTTCACCCCTTTTTAGTCCCATTTTGCTTCTTGTTTTGTGTCTTTTCTTACATACTTTTTGCACCCAAAATTTCATCCTAATTTTACACCATTATTTGCATCCTCATTTTGGTTTCCATTTTTACATCCTTGTTTGCGCCCAATTTGGTATCTATTTGTATGCCCTATTTTGTTCCCTTCTTTGTGTCTAGTTTTACACCCTTTTTTAATTCTACTTTAAAACCCTTTTTGTCTCATTGTCTGCATCTTGTTTTGATGGCTAGTTTAACATCCAATTCTACTTCCAATTTTGCATCGATGGTTACATCCACTTTTGGCTTCTTGTTTAGAGTTTTACTTTTACTTCCATTTTACTAATATTATTACATAGTGAAATATATTACAGTTTCTAAATATCATTTTGTTGTAGGATTTAATGTATAGTTAGATGAACATAAAACCCTCTCAGTTTATCCTAGAAACCTAAGATAGATTGATTAAGAGAAAGGTTGTTATAGGACTCAAGATTCTTAGTAGATCAAGATGTAGAGTATAGATTAAGAAAAGAAGAATGAATTCATGTGAGTCCTCGCATGCAGGTATTGTTGGAGTTTTTAGTGTAGTAGGGAAGCACTCTTAGATAGCTCCAAATCTTGGTCCTACATACAAGAGAGAGAACAAAAATACTTCACAACATAATATCTTGATAATTGAAACTATCATAAACATATAAATGTTGCTGAATAAATAAATATAAACCAAAATCCCATACATTCATTAGTTAAATAGGATTAGTAAAGAATGAATAGTAGCATATGGAAGGAAGAATGACTAATCTATATTAATAAAGGAGTTGGAGGTTAGTAAAGAATGAATAGTAGCATATGGAAGGAAGAATGACTAATCTATATTAATAAAGGAGTTGGAGGAAAGTTACAACCATGAGATACAGTTGCAACAACACCTCCCCCAACTCCTAGCTCCAAAACTCTCCCTCTCAAGATAGATCTCAGCAGCGTGACAATACATGAATTCCCATCATTTCCTCAATGGCCAAGCCTCCAATATATAGGAAAGTGAAGGCTATGAAGATTTCCAAAATTCCTCATTAGTTCAATTTTGGCAAAAGCTTTTGGGTGAATAATGTTTCCTCATATAAAAATGGCATTTTCCACTTTTTAGATGCTTTTGTGCTTAGGAAAAAGCTTCCCCATGCTTTATGGCTCTTTCCCACTTTTGTATGTTTTTATTTTTTAGGAAAAATCTAAATATGAGGATAAAGAGATCACATTCCACCATATGAGTTTCCGAAAGTGAACAAGAGTGTCAAACTCTAGTTAACTCGAGCTTTTTTCCTCACATTAGAGGAATTATCAATTTAAAATGTTAAAATTGAATTTCCATGTCATAATGTGTAAGCCAATCAAAATCCTTTAAAATTTAAAGACATGTAGGTGTGACTAGGCAGTGGATTTTTTTTAATAATATAACTTAGCTAATTTAACTGTGAATGCTGCCCAAGTGACCCAAAACTATATTAAATATTAAAAATAAATTTAATATCTTAATCTATAAAAGTTAGAATATCTAGAATATTTTTAATGAAGGGTAAATCATGGCATGTTAAATAAATAAATTTAAATATAAAATCCTAAATCCTAAATTTAATTTAATTTTAAAATTACTTTCTTATTTAAATTTTGTTAAATCTTGTATTGATAAATTAATTTAAATGCAAAAAATAAATATATGGTTATTTTGATAAAAGTGCGTTTATTTGAGTAACTTAAATTTAAATTTTAAGTTTTCCTTTTAAATATAAATTTTCGTAAATCTTGTGTTAATAAATTAATTTCAATATAAAATACATGTAGATGGTTATTTTTTATAAAAGTGACATTTATTTGGGTAATTTAAATTTCCTTTAAATTTTGATTTTTTTTTTTAATTTAAATTTTATTAAATCTTGTGCT